>BPLR01006843.1:0-75053 GCA_021605095.1 Caerostris extrusa
CTCCAAGATATCTTAAATTCACTATACTATAATTATGCAGAATATTCTGAGGTGCTTCGATTACTGGATAAAACTATCCAATCTCTGCATTTATAAAATTACGTCTACAATAATGAGAATTTTTGTATCAAAATTAAAAAGTATTATACATGTGGAACTAAATATTCATCAATTTTGGCTAATTTTGACTTGCACTACTTCGACAAATCTTTTTGTCCAAACATTTCTTAGTCAGCATCCTTTAAATATGTTATCTCCCAATACATTTTTTTTTTAAAACAAATTTCCATAAATTATCCATATTGTGGGTTTTTCTGCGTTTATAGTAAGTCATTCCACCAATATCTACAATATTGTTTCACTTTCCCATGCTGCTAATTGTCGGTACCTCGTAGCGGCAATAAATTATCACAGTCAGTGCTGTGAGTTGATTCTAACAGGTGTATTCTACACAGTGTGATAAAATTTTGATAGTAGTCAGTCAACCAATTACTCGTTAAATAACTTTATCATAAAACATGCGCTGTTACAAAGTTTGTGACGAGCTTACATATTTTGCTTTGTGAAACAGGTTGCAATTCTAATTCGTTTTTCCCATACCTCGCAGACTCTAAACTTAAGGTTATTCTGTCTACTCAAAAGCCACCAGAATACGTCGCTAAATGCATCTTTATCCAGTCATCTAGCTTGCAGAAATAACATAATTTATAATATCCCGATGATAGGTATTCTTTAAAAAGCCCCTTAAGAAGTTATAATTGATTCGCTTGGATTTAATAATTTATTTCGGATTTTATGGATTTCCTGGTTAAGGTGTTTTTCTCAACCTATCAATGTACTACTTTGTGCAAATTTTTGTGTCCTTTTTTTCAACTGCCGATGTGTTATTGCTGCTCAACCGTTTGATTTTACGTTTATTAAACAATTTTCAGTTTCGTTGCAACAGTTTATGCTCACTTCGGATCTTGAACAATTTCTTTCTTTTTTTCTTAAGAGATCTGAATGTGAGACACTTCAGGGGGTTTTCCATTGCGAATGTTATGATGGTTGTGTTATACAATTTTCATGTAGTGAATACTGGTAGTAGCTTTAGGCGTGCAAAATGGTCGTATTTCTAAGTCACTCATTGTTAATTCTCATTTGTTTTATATATATAATATTACAGAAAACACAAAATAAAATCAAAGAGAATGTGAATAAGAGACTTTTAAGAAATACAGGGGTTATCAGTCTATACAGTTTTTATAATTAAGCTATGAAAATAACTTTTGTTATACATAAAGTTTCATGCACATTTAGTTAGTCCAATCAAAGTTAAAATAAAATCGAAGGGAATTTATTAACGATTCGGATTAAATAATATTTATTTTTGTGGAGTTAGGCGTATTTAATATTGAATATCAAATTTCAAAGTAATTTTCATTAGTGAAAATGATACAGCTTCTCAAAATGATTTGTATTAGTCCATTTTAATGTAAGCTCTAATAGATAAATGTTAAAGAGGAAAGGAAAAATAGTCATTACTGATATAACCTTTATATATATATATATATATGATCAGTAACTATATATTCCAAAATATTGTGTGGCTAAAAAGTAATATTCCGTTAGCACCAAATCTTTCACAAAACGGCTGAAATGGTTTTGAGCCCCATAAAATACTGCCTAGAAGGGAAAGAACAAGAATGAAACGTTTTTCGAAGAAAATTCGTGTCTGGAGTCGTCTGGGATCGTCATGTGCCTATTGCACACATTTGTGTCAGTTGGTTTTGGAAACCACTGATAAGTGAATGATGCCTGCTTAACTTGAGACCCATTCTATTGGGTAGTTTTTATTTTATATTAAGAAAAAGACATTTTGAGGTCTCCTGAAGTCTGTCATATTGGACAGTACATCACAGCCATATTCGCAGCAAAACTTAGCACTTTGGAGGCATCTGTCTTCTACAAATGTTTGCAAATGGCAGCCAACACGACAACTAAGACATTTTTATTTTCAACAAAAGTAACAACGTTATTTGCTTCCAACACAATATTATGATAAAAATGAAGCTATAGTCTATGTATAAAAGTATAATAAAAGTAGCTCGTAAAATGTATTATATGTAGAAAATTTTAATAACTTTCATTATTTAAATTTAACATTATTATTTAATAATATAATGTTTAAAAATAAAATAATGTTATATAAATACTAATGTTCTGAAATAATGTTTTTACTTTATACGGCTAGTATGTTAAATATTCATCTGGAGTATCGATATCGTATTTTATATACTAAACATTCTTAATGAATTGATACAGAGTTAATGAAGTTTAATTTTCTTACTTTTATTTTTAAAAATGACTTGATGTACTGTTTTGTTGCATGTGTTTGAAGATTCATATCAAATAAGATTTAAAAATATGGCCTCGGATCTGAATAAGAGAAGAGAGAATCTCTTTCATTGCTTTCTATTCTAATGAACTACTCAACAACTTAGAATTGAATATTTGCGGAAAGGGGCATTTTCGAACCTAGAGACAATCTTTGCAATGCAAAATGTTCTCAATGAGAAATCTCTAAATAGTAACTGGTCAAATGGAGTATGTCTATGTATAAAATTATAATAAAGGTAACTAGCAAAGTGTTAGATCTGCAGAAAACTATTAATTGCTTTCATTATTAAAACAAGAATGCTCTACGTAAAATAAGGTTTCTACTTAGTAGGGCCATTGGCTAGATATTCATTTGGAGTATTTATATAGCATTTATATACACTAAACATTCTTAAGGTCATAATCATTGAAAGTAGAGTTTAATGTTCTGAAGAATGGAAGAAACGAAATTACAGTATATTTCATTGTATAAGCCGATAATTTTAGAACTTTTTTAAAGATAAATGATGGTAGTATACAGATCTGCTCAAGTAGTAAAAAAGTAGGTACTTTTACGTTAGTGGGGCGCAAATGATAAAATTGCCAAATATTTCTAAATACAGCACGCTTTTATTTATTAAAGTTATGAAATTTTTTAACAAAAAATGAGTTATTCCTTTTAGGAAAATCAGTTGTTTTATTTTCGAAATATCATATCGTTTACATAACAACAAACAAATGGAAACAATATGCTTGCTACAAATAAGATTACCAGGATTAAAATGATCGTCGCTGTCATATGGCATTTTATTTTACAGCGATTTGATTAGAAAAATTCCTCTTATTTTATCCGCTTGACAACATATTCGCTCTCATGGTGACATTTTGAGCGTTACAGGAATTTTTCTTTATTTCGCCTTACATATGGGATTTGAACTTTGGGTAAATTTTTTTGAAGAAATAATGGACTTTCTGCCTATATACGTATCGGCGTACATTCGGAAATATTTGATTGTTCTCGTAATTTTGTTTTAAAATTACTTAATTAAGAAGTTTAAATTGTGAAAATAAATCATAATTCGAAATTTATTTTATACATACGAAAAATGTCTTGTCAATTAACATCACTGTATTAAGAAATGTCAGACAACTTTGCTTGTGAGAGCTTCCTTCTCCATTACTTGAAAGGACGTTGCAAAATACGAATTCAAATTTGAGCAATAGAAGGAACTCGATTTCTTTTTCTATTGACCACCTGATTAACATTAGAAATCAACAATTTAATGGCATCTACTAGTAACAACTTTGAATGTAAAAATCTAAGCTTAATTTCATGCTCCATAAGAAATGGAATCGGATATTTGTACTACTAAATGTCACAGTATTAATATAGAATATTAGTATTGTGACGTGGTGGATTGCGTTCGAATTTAAGGGATTTGGTCTAGAGCTCTGTCTTACGTGAGAATGTGAGAGATGAGCACGACAAGTTCATAAGTGGAAAAGTCCAACTGTGTTGGCAAAATGTATGATCAATTGTGGCTTGGTTTCATAACAGTTTCAACTTGCTGAAAGTTTATTCTGCTAATTCAACATAATATGATTTTGGCAGTTCATTTTATATTTGAATTGCTTATTAATATTATTCTCTTCCTCTTAAATTCTCGACAAAAATATTTAATATTTTGATGAATATTATTTTTATTGCAGTTTTTGAAGATCTTTCCTTGTTTGAGCAAATCAGCCAAACTCATAAGTTTTATACATGAGATGATTTTAGCAGGCAGTTCCATTTTAAGTTTGAATTGTGAAAATGCATATTAAAATAATACCTCTTGAATTATTTTAATAATTTACGTTAATTATTAGAACGAATTTATATCAAAATATTTTAAACATAATATTTGGAATAACACATAATAATAAAAAAAATTCATTACGATGTTATCGCCCTGTAACCAACGTTTACTCTTAATACCAGAAAAACCAACGCTTCAGTTATTTTAGGCAAAGTTAATATTTGTGAATTATTATTAAACGATTATTTGAAGATGAATTGACGTTAAGTAGCTTTTGAGTATTGTCCGGACGGACACACACACACAATAGGTGCATTTGCTCCCTGCAGTCTTTTAAAACAGTTCTTAAGTATCTGGATGACATGAATGTGGAACCTTAATGAACTAAAGAATTTCAATTTTGTGTCACCCTGAATATTTTGTATAAGATGACATAAATAGAAAAACATTTTAAAATCAACTCATACGTCAAGTCATATATATTACACGAAATCACTTTTTAAAAACTAGATATCTTTTCTCGGCTTTGAAATCCATAAGTTTTCGAAATTGATACGAAATCCTTTGTGATTTTATTTTCATTCTCTGAAGGGAAAAAATGCATTGTGTGAAATTCAAAAATGTCGTTCCCTTCAAAAAATAGCAGCAAAAAAAAAATAAAAAACAACGAAGTGCAAGCAAATTTTATTCCAATTTTTCTTGAATCAGCCAATATTCATTTGAATGTTCTTATTTGTGTCTTCTCCCATTTTAAAGGAAACAGCATTGGACAAATTCGTGCTGAAGACACTTAGAAAAGCTCGTCAAAATGCAAATGAAGTCCCCTTTTTCATCATGTGATGGTAACGATTAAGGAGAGGACTTCTTTCGCAGGGAAATTGGGAAGCGCTTTGAAAAATTTTGACGTTTGAGTTTTCAGCACTATTGAAAGAAATTATGGGAAGAAACCTGTCATGTCTTATTTGGAAGAAGTCTCTTCTGAGAATTTTTCTACAGCAAAGTCTTTCGCTTCTTATTTTTTATCTTTTGTGTAGATTTTACATTGTATTTTTTTGTCGAGGATTCTTTTGATTTTATAAGAATTCTTTTTACTAAAACATTTCAAGTGTCATTGAATTTTTTTTTTTTTTTTGAAAGTTGATAAAGAATGTCGATGGAAAGATTTAAAAGAATGAGAAAAATGGGATTATAATTTTTTAATCAGTTTTCTTTTAAGATACACATCTTTCAATTAAATCCACTGTAAAATATACTTTTTCATCTAATGAAAAAGATTTTACTAAATACTTGATGTATATTGACAGGTTTTTTCACTTTATCGTATGGATATCATTCTTTAATTATGAAAAACAGATTAATTCAGTTCAATATATTGTAGAGTATATTTAGTATTTATTTATATAAAATTAATTTACTTAAAAATTAAAATGTATTGTTTGGCCATGAAATCTTTTGAAAGTAAAATATATATTTTTGAAATCTAAGCCATCGAAACATTAACCAAAAAAAAGTTATTTTGCTTTTGAAATTACCATGTTCAATGGATTATTCACAAAACACTTATACTTTGAATTACGGACACTTGTAAAGCCTTATATTAAATGTTTCCCATGAAACAAGATTTTTTTTTTTTAAATTTATAAACTATGAACTATGAACTTAAGAACTTATTTTTAATTATGACAACCACATGCATTACTCTTTCTAACGCATCTTGCATGAAGGTGGATCTGAGAAGATACAGCCAACTTAACTTCGCGAAAAAGTCAATGACAGTAAAGATGTGTTGATAGTGTTTATTAGTGGTCGGTAGAGGTCCTATGGAGTCAATATAGTACGTGCTAAGAATGCGAAGGCGAATATGCGAGCGTGATCCAAAAATAAAATGTTTTAAAATATTTTTGCAGTAATAAAATCATTGTAACCTACTTATAACAATTAATTTATATTAAATATTTATTAGTGATTAAGTAACATACAAAAATAATGCGTTTTGTCACTTATTTTCATTATTTTGTTTCATTTTTACTCTTCACTTGCCAGTGGAAGTAAGTTCGAAACGGAAGCAGGAAATAAGTTCCCTTTCGAGCCTATCATGAGCTGGAACGTAGTCAATATATTTTATCAGGAAAGGTCTAAATATTATATTGGGTTATACAAGGACAGCATAATAACAGGTTTGAGTGAGATAAATTTAGACAGGTTGATTTCAAAATATTTGCTAAATTTAATATTGACAAGAAGAAAAAAAAACTTTTCCAGTATAATATCTAGTAGAAGTTTCAAAACTAAAAACGGGCCAAATCCTTCCTTCCTTACAAAAAGTTCTGAAGGAACTATACCTAACCAATTCCTACAGCTGAAAAGTTTGGATGCAGTTACTTCTTTTGCAACCCCACCAACCAAAATTTATTCTTTTTATTTGAACCCTTTTCAGTTGTTTATTTGATTTAGTAAATGTTTTCTCCTCTCCCCATTACCAGAAGAAATATTTTCAATAGGATTTCAGGCAGTAACAGGTGTGGGTTTTGAGAGGTGCACTTTTAAGCAACAATAAAAAGATTGAATATTTAAAATTATATATAAAAATGCATAATAGCAATTTTAATACATCCAATATACTTTATATTTATACATACATGCGCTTATGACACTTTTGGGTCAAAATAAAAAGTATTTTTATTAATGTTTTGTTTTTCAACTGAACGGAACAGTTAAAGCTACCATTACTTCGTAATCAGTGCTTTTAAGCAGCAATAAACACTTAAAATTTTTATATATTACAAAAATTTCTCTCATTTTTAATGCATCATAAATACTTTCTATTTGTACATAAAGTTGCTTATGACACTTTTTAGATCATTGTATAAATAATTTTTATTTAATGTTTAGTTCTTTCCACTCAACGATCCAAATCAAACATGATATTCAAAAGTTCCCAAATAAATCTTGGTTCTTCCATCTTGAAATACACAAAATTGCTTAGTTTTTGGATTGCTCATTGCACAACGGATGGTGTCATAAAACTGGTGGTTTAGTGTCTCCATTTAATTCCTGCTCTCCTGTTCCTTTAGATAATCTAGGTGAGGCATTCTCCCCGATTTTTAGGAGCAAGCATTTAATGCGAGTTACCCCAACAGACCAGCGTAATCTAATAAACAGTGTTGGATCATTAAAACAGAGAAATATATTCTGTTTGGGAAAAGTCGTATTTACAAAGGTGAGCTAGTTTATGTTTTGCCTTGCAGTAATTTGTTGTCGATCACTTATGGTAGTTCTACCTGATGAGGAGGATTTTGAAGTTAATAAAAATGGGATGTAATTTAAAGGCATCATTTACGAAGCAAAATTTATCTGTAAAAAAGGATAAATTTACCGTTTACGTGTGAAAAATAAAATGCTAGGAATTGGAAATTGCAAACTTGAAATGGCTAGTAACATAGTTCTTTATAAAACATATCTGAAGTATATAATACCATTAATACATTTTTTAATTTACTGGCGCCTATATTTTACTTCTCACCTACTTCAGAGTTATGTAGGTCGTATTGGTAGGAAAAGTGAGGGTGATAGAAATAATATTAAAATCTTAAATCGAAAACTTAATTGAAAATGAACTTCCAAATATAAAATTACAGGAATGCATTGAATCTTAAGACAGAATAAAAAAATATGGTAGGATGCTATGTAACTAACATAATCATGTGGGAAACGAAAAGTATATAATACAGATTGAATGATTACAGACATGATATGGAAATATTGTATGGCATGAAGTATAGGTTCAGAGAATTCAATTATTTCAACGAAATTGCTATTTTTCTGTTGTAAAACTTATTAAATTGATGACTTTTTTATATAGTTTATGAGTTATAAAATATATTTCTGTGTCCCCGTATGTTAAATTATTTAGATGATATTTTAAGATGTCATGATTATGTTAGAGGACTGGTATAGTAGTTTCATAATACATAATGCAAATAGTTGCATAATGCGTGAAATGCATAATGCGTGATGTAAATAGTTGCATAATGCAAATAATTGCATAATAATTAATCGCAATAGTATAATAATGCTTAATGCAAATAGTTGCACAAATAGGTTTTCAATTTCTCCATAGGAGCGGAAATATTCTTTTTTTAAAAGGTTAAAGGTTTTTGAGGTTTATTGAGAATGAACCCCATTTAAATATAATTTCGTTTTTAGAAAGAATTCTGTGATTTCCGAAGACGTTTGGAATGATTACAAAATTTTTTCGTTCTGTAATGCTCTTGTTATATATCCTTTAATTGACAACTATTTGGCCTTTTGTGAAATGAAATTATGTATTGAAAACAAATTCGCTGTCTGTAACGCTTGCTTTAGCAATACCATCTGGGTGTTTCATGGCTGAATTAGCCTACATGTGCTTTTGTTCAGAACAATAAACTGACTAATTGTTTAAATGCAAATGCTGTGCAACTCTGGCTAAAAGATAAAGGGGTTTTAGGATTAAGAATGACAGAGAGATTCAAAAAAGGAATAAAATAGAACGAATCTGTCCAAAAGTTATTTATACCTTTACCATTTTAAATTAATTGCTCTTTACTTAATTAAATTTAATACTAATAGTTCTCAAAAACGCTGAATTGTAAATTGTAAACATATATTTTAGTATGTATGTATTTTTGTAACTAAACATTCCAAGGAGAAGAATTAAAGTGAGAATCACTGCAAAAATTATTAAAAATCTTATTTATCTCTGCAGCCTTAAGAAATGTTTTTGCATGTGCTTTATTTTTATGTAAGCTACTGAAGTTTAGAATTAAAATATTGTGATTGTATGGCATGACCTAAACTGGAAAAGATTTTTAAAAGAAGAAAAATATTCTATCCATTGTAATTATCAAAGTTTAATGTCTGTTGAAAAATGGCTTATTCTCAACTAGCGCATATTTTAGGACTAAATTTATTTTTGGAAATTCATTTAGCACAAAATGTCTATATGCCAATTTTGGTGTCAATTCTCTGACCACTTTGTACTTTAGGAGGGATTTTGATTGTACTAAAACAATTTTAATTTTTAATGATTCAAATTTTAGATAACATGAAATCAAAGGAAAAACCAGATGGAAAAAATTCCACACTAATTATTATAATTTTTTCTTTCAAAGCAGTTTTGTGCCTCGTATATCTGACTTGCACCCTTAATAGGTAATTCATTCATCCGTTTCCGTCCTTAAGCCGGATGTTTACTATTCCACGTAATCCTTGGTAACTTGGTTTTAAGGAATGTTTTACACTTATGGATTCTCTATAGGTTGAATCCAAACTGAAGTAAGTGTTCAAAGAAATCTAAAGTAAGTGCTTAAGAACTTATCGTAATTGTGTTTATTTCAGTGTGCCTCCAAATGAACCGGGGCATCTTCACCCTGGTAGCACCCACAGGAGAAGCCTCCTACGACACTCTCGCTTCGTATTCCAATACCTTTCAAGTGCCATTTGTCAGCCCAGCTTTCCCGGAGTTGAGCAGTGATAGGCCGGCCTACTATGGGCTCAGCCTGCGTCCCCGTTACTTGAGAGCGATACTAGACGTTATTATTTACTACAACTGGAAGATCATCTATTATCTCTACGATACGGACGGGGGTAAGTGACAATGTCTATTCTAGAATCATTCATTTTCCTATCAAATAACGCTTAGTAATCGGAAACAATTACCGTTTATAAGCCGAGAATGTTTAGAATTGCTTTTAAACTGGGGAACTGGAATTATTCCTAAACTTCTCTTTTTCTGTGACTGGGGTCGGCTTATACACTGTACATATCACAAAATAAATGAAGTTTCTTCCCAGCCAAACCATCGCCAAATATCACACAATAGAGCGCGTTTTATTTCTTTTAATTATGTTTCTTATGTGTATGAAAAAAATTATTTTGATTGAAATGAGTTATTCATTTTAATAAAATTAGTCGTTTTATTTTCGAAATTGTATATATTGCTGGCTTGTTAAGTCGTTGTCTAAACAAAAAATCTGATATTGGCGAAATTTGCGTCGGAATAATAGAAAAGTAACAAAACACACTCGAATAATAATGGAATATTGTATATAATTAGCACATGAAAGTAGTTTTCTTTTTCATTGTTATTTTTATCTTTTAATTTATTTTTGAGTACTTTGAATGCAACATTTATGGAAAAAAAACTTTATATAAATCAATTTCAGCTTATATACGGATTTCGAACTTTGGGTAAACTTTTTGAAAAAAAAAAAAGCCTTCTCGACTTATATCGGAAATATATCTAATAACGTATTACATATATTATGTATTATACGTTATTAATATAACAACCTTTATTCTTGGGTAAATATTATTCAGCTTCCTTTGAACCGTTCATAGCCATAGAAATGAAAAACTGAAATGAGAATACATGGGAATAAAATTTTTGTTAATAAATACAATCATCATTTTGGACACGAGTTATTTACAAATTTTATAGTCATCAACACCGAAAAATATTTTATTTCGTTACTTGTTTAATTAACAAAGTTGTAATAAAAATAAATGAATCCTTATAGACAGAAAAAGAAATATATCTTAATGTAGGCTACATGTGGGCCTATCAATGCTTTTCTAGCGGCTGGACCTTATCAGACGCCAATTTTACTTTAAAAGTTAAATGGTGAGTAATTTTGTCAGGCTCTTCTGGCTTTTATGGAGGTCTGTAATCTAGAAGATGAAACAACTATTTTTTATTAAAATAGTAGATATTTTAATATTATAAAAGTATTTTACCTTGGAGTATTTTTAATTTATTACAAATTAAAGGGTAATATTTTGTCAATAACTCACTAGTCTGGATTCAGTGCCTCTATCTAAGCAGTTGTTCGTATTTGTAGACTTATTCTAATTAACTAATGTAATTTTATGGGGTTGCTAAATCATGTTCTATTTTAAAATAGTGCTCAAAAAAATAAACTACGGCTATTTCTAGATAAGGCACCAATCCTATTTGATTCCACATAGAATTTGAAGAAATATGTTTCAACATAATTTTCAAAAAATTGATGAATAAAAACCATTTGCTAATCACTTTGCGATTTATAACTACCAACAAAAACCAGAAACTTAAACAAGAAATCAAATTAATTTAATATTACGCATTCGTAATCAGTAATTAATACTTTGCATTCTATATATAAGAGATGACTGTCAAGTTCTTTTTTCACACGGTCTGTCGACAAGTTACAAAAAGTACATGCGTCCTACGAATCTCATACCTATCTCTGCAAAAATTGGTCATTGAATAGGCATTTATGTTTGTTAGCAAAAGGCCATCGATTATGTTTATGCAAAGAGTACATGTGTCCTGCAAATCTGATACCTATCTCTAAAAAGTTTGTCAGTGAAAAGGCATTTATGTTTGTTAGCAAAAAGGCATTTAGCAATTAAGCATTTATGTTTGTTAATTATGTTTCATAATTTTGTTGGTCAATGAATAGGCATTTATATTTGTTAGTAAAAGGTCACAGGTTATATTTATGTTAAATAATCTAAAACGTTCCTAATGATTTGTATATTTAAATTATACGGATTTATTTACGTAACTTTCATCAAACTCTTCTGTCAAAGTATAGCATCAAATAGTAGTTTTAAGTATTTTATTTATTTTTACACCGATAATGTAAAATGAGTACTTGAGAATCTCAAATAATATTTGGGATCAAATATTCGTATACAAACTCGAGCCTTTAAAGGAATAGATTCAAAGATAATTAGATGTTTACTTATTTATAGGCACCTTGTAAAGATTAAAACAGAAATTATTTTGATAATATTGATATAAATCCATTTCTAATTAGTTCATTTACTGGACTAGAAATAAGTGATGATCAAAAGGCAGTAATGAAGAATAATCTCATCTAAATCTAAGTGAGACAGTTCATCCGTAGTGAGATAGTTTTAATAGAAACGCTTTTTTTTTATTATTACATTAAATTAATATTGACTTTTTGGAAAAATGTCGAATACTTAATGTTTGAATTATTGATGAAAAGTCTAAACATGAAAGCAAACGAAACTTTTGAAAAACCTTCTGGTAATCGAATCTGTGAAGACTCTGATATCAAAGCACCATTCTTATTTTAAATGGGATTCCAATGTAGTGAAAGTGTAGCGGATTCATATAGTGAATTAAAAATTAATTGTCATAATTTGAAAAATACTTGTCATTCTTCTGAAAGTTCATTAAATGGTATAGTCAGTTCAAGATATTAAAGTGAACATGAGTTATATTTGGGCAACTAGGAAGAATTTATTGTTTTAAAATAAATTCATCACACATATGAACATTTAAAGTAAAAAGAAGATGAATATGTTTAATGCTAATCTCATGTTGCTTGCAAGGAAATCAGTTTATATCTTATATTTATATATATTAATATCGAAATAAAGAATTTGCTTTTAAAAATATAAACTCAATTATAACTGTACTTAAAAGTTACAACGCGAAACAGTTTTAGGAAATGAAATTGTTTTAATCGGTTTAGAAGATAATCCCATTTACGTTGAGAAAACTTTAAGACAAGGGAATGGAAAGTCTTTTTGTTTTTAGTCGCACTAAAAATTTTCATTTCAAAGTGTTTCTATTTGTGAAACAGAAATGGTCATGTAATGTAATGATAATGTAACGTAATGATCACTGAAATACTAAAGAAGCAGATGCAATTATTTCTCTTTTTACGGAAATAAATAAAAATAGCGTTCAAAGCAGCATTTTCACAAGCAATTAAAATGCGCAGCTGGAAAATCGTTTAATGATGTACAAACAAAAATAACACTTACGTGTTTCAGTCGAAAGAAAAAAACAGGAATATAGATTCAAAACAATGCAATTTACAATTTTTTCCATCGATGTTTTCGATTTAGCTGAGTTTCCTTCAGTCAAATATATATAATTAAAATTTTCATGTAATCCTGTCTTGGTTTCAGAATTATTTATCAAGAGGAATCAATACATTTTTTTTCCAACAGGAACAAAACATTCATTTTATCTATAGTGCCTATTTCTAAATTGTTAATTTTTTTAATCTGCAAGTGAAGTGTTTAAAAAAAAATATTCGAAATTCAAGTGACTTTATTGAGTTGCATTACTTTTTAGATATGGATTTCAAACAGTTTTCTTTGAATCAAAAAGTAGGATTTCAATAATAGAAAAATACTTATTCAATGTTTGATAGCAGATTTTTTTAACTGTTACACTTTTTAATTAGACTGATCAAACTTTGTAAATTAAGCCTGTATGTAGATTTCTCAGCTAACACCATTTTTTATAACTTCAAAAAGAACTTGTATTTACTTCCAATGACATTTTAAAATTTTACTAAACAAGAAGATTACATTGAAATGCGCAAGCCTATTTTGATCAAGACATAAGTGTGAAGAAACATCTTGGGCATGAATATCAATAAAACTGAAAGATTTGTAATTTTTTTTGATAACTTTTTATTTAACTAGATTCCAAAATGTGAAACAATTTCTTTGAAATAATATTTTTGAGGGAATATTTTTAAAAATTCTATGAAAATCGTTTTCAATTTTAAAACCTGCTCATAATCATCTTGTCGCTTTGAAATTATTTTTCATTTTAAATATAAATATTTTTGCAGGTACCTTATCAAAATAAATATAAGCAACATTGTTATTATTTGAATATTCTTAAAAATATTCACGCCTCTAATTTTTTTCAAATCGGTTGAAAAATATTTGACATTATTTACCTGGATGAAAAAATATAAAGAATTTAAAAATCTAATCAAGAGATAAATATTCAAACATATATAAGTTGATCTGAAAAATTGTGAGCATAGTATAGCGTACTAAAATCTACATTTTTGTATAAGGATGCATGATCGAAAGTGACGCGTTGTGGAATGAGCACATTTTCAAACACACTCCAACTGATAGCCGTCACGTGATGAGTTTCAAGTCATCTGACTGGTAACCCCGATGAGCACTCTATTTTATTCTCAGTGTGTGTTTACAACTGTGCTTTCGTTTACGAGATTCCAATTGACACAATTAAGCATCTGGTAGCTTGACTATCCATTGCTGTTGCAATCATGCGTGAAACTCCTATCATGGTTGGAATCGTTCGACAATCATTTCTTAGACGCTTCCAAGTATGTAATACTGTCGGTAGACGCAATTTGAGCATTTATTCTAAGCATTGTATCTCAGAAAGCATTGCATTGCGATTGCAATGACGTTGTGAATAAACAATGTTTTTCTTTATCGTGGGTTTAACAAAAACCAAGAAGTTTGCAAATTTAAAAGTGCAAAAAACAACAACTTCTCTATTATTTTTTTGAAATCCTTTTGCTCCAGACTAAGAGCGAAAACAGTCTTTTCTACCAATGTATGTGGCTGGATCAGAAGAAAATCAAATTTGTCACTCATTCAAATGTAAAAATCTGGTTATTGTCCGTGTGAAAGTTTGGCTTTTCAACTCTACCCAGCCTTTCATATTATAAGAAAATCGTTTATCCGCTTTTTCTTCTCCTCGTATTGATCAGGTAGAAGAAATATAGAGAAAAAGATTGTAACTACGAAACCTGCTTTCACTTCAAAGGATCTAAGGTGCCTTCGCCTAGAACCAAGTAAAATTTTCTTCTAGATGAAATGTCTCGACGTTGCACAGCTTTATTTAAATGATGTTTTGTTGCTCTGATAAAATGAAAAACGAAAAATATCTGCAAAGGATGTAAACAAATTCAGAGAGAATTTTCAGGATTATATGACCTACAAAATAAGATTTAATAAATTCGTTGTCTAAGACGATAGAAATCGCAATAGAATCATTTATTAAATGCCACTTTGGCATTTAATTCAACCAGCGCATTCAGTATCAATAGAGAGATGAAACTCATGTATTAGGTACCTTATAAAGCACGAAATGAAAAATAAAATGAGGGATAGTTAAAACCCTTTTTTTTATTTTACTGGAACGTCAATAGAATCCTAATTCTGCAAAACAAATTTAACGTTTGAAACTTGTAATTGAGACATTTGTATTTATGCTTAGATTGCTTCAAATAAATCACTAATAGAAAAAATGAATAGCATCATTAAATAGTAAAGACATTAAGTAAATAACATTAATCTAAATTTAAATATCCATGTAAAAATTCATTATAAATTTTTTTAATTATTTTAATTTAAAAAATGCTCTTCATGCATTTATTTATGATTGATCATTGTGAATCAAGCGATTGGCGACTAAAACCACAACTTACACACATAGCTAATTTATTCTTTTATGGCACTTTAAAAAGTAATTATGTAAAAATAAAAGTAATGTTGAACGTAAAAAATAAATTTTAAGCCTATATAATAGCAGAATATTAAGAAATCAACAACAAAGATATAACAAAGAAGATTACAAATATTAGAACTTCAATAATTTATCCATTTCACTAAGAATATTTCTAAAAACAAAAAAAAAAAAATTATTTCACGAAAATATATATAAAAAAAAAATTATTATATCTAAGAAAATGAAAACAAACAATTGTTGAACTAAAAATGTAAAAAGCTTTAATTTTATTGTATTGCTAATTTGCTATAATTAGCTAATTTACTATAATGCCCCAAAATTTGAATTCCTAAACATCCTAAATAGTCTGGAATATTTGGTGATGAAAGAGCCGATGTCCATTCAAAATGCACTTACAGGCTTTGTTTCGATGAGAATGAGTATACCTAATTGCTTTCTAAACAAACCCTCTCGTACCCTTTATTAAAAGCATTGCTTCGTGTGAGAATTTTGGGACACCCTATATGTAGCCTGATTTAATTAGAAAATAATGTAAAAAGAGTAATATATACTAAGTAAAATAAAAGGATCCAATTTTTATTTTATGTTATGGTATCAATAATTATGACTTATAATATAATATAATTCTAATATAACATCTTAATTTTTTTTTTAACTACACTCATGTCCATAAATAAAAGGATAATTCAGAATCACACAGAAATTGAACTCTAAAATAAAAATTTCACCTGTAGAATTATCACACACATCTTGAAGAAGAATATGCAAATTACAGGAAACCACCAGATGGCGCGGATAGTACGTCACAATGACGAGAGTGTAAGAGAAGGGTATATAAGGAAGGGTGGCAAAGAAGTAAAATTATTCACAAGTGCTTTAAAAAGCCTTTCAGTGCTATAACCGCATAGTTATGGCACAAAGGAAGCATTTGGATAATCTTTTACGTGGTAGAATTATCGGACGACTGGAATGTGGACGTACCCAGCTGGAAGTATCCGAGGAACTTGGAATCGCCGTCCAGAGTGTCATCTCTAGGCTTTGGCAACGATTCCAAGATGATGGTAATGTGAGTAGATGTTACAGCACAGGTCGCCCCCGAGTTACAACGCCGAATGAGGACCGGTATTTAGCAGTTACTGCCAAAAGAAACAGACGGAGCACAGCATCAGACCTGTATCGTCAGCTCTCTTCTGCTACCGGTACGACAGTTTCAAGGCAGACCGTGTACAGACGCTTAGGGCACATTGGTCTATATGCTCGTAGGTCTGTCAGATGTGTTCCACTTACTGCAACTCACTGTCGCCTGCGATTAACCTGGAGTAGAGAGCATGCATTGTGGACACCGCAACAGTGGTCTTGTGTGATGTTTTCCGACGAGTCCAGGTTTAGTTTGCAGTCTGATTCTCGCCGGACTTTCATATGGAGAGCGCCAGATACCCGTTAACCCAAGAGAACACCATTGAACGACACCGTTACGGTGGTGCAGGATGGTTCGTTTGGGAAGGAATTATTCTTGGTTCCAGAACTGACCTGCATGTTCAGAGTGTAACGATGACAGGCCACATCTATCGGGATGTCATTCTGGAACAACATGTACGTTTGTTTCAGGGCGCCATGGGTGCTGAATTTCTGTTTATGGATGACAACGCCCGTCCTCACCGCGCAAACATTGTAGACGAATGCCTTCAATTGGAGGATATCACCCGTATGGATTGGCCAGCATACTCACCGGACTTGAATCCAATAGAGCACGTGTGGGATATGCTTGGCCGACGAATTGCAGCCCGTCAACCCCCTCCCCACCTGTCAACCGGAACTTCGGAGGGCATTGCTTGATGAATGGTGTAATATTCCCCAAGATCAGATTGATAATTTGATACTCAGCATGCCTAGGCGTTGTAAGGCTTTTATTGCATCGTCCGGGAGACATACTCCATATTAACCATCATACTAACCATGTTATACTTTTTTTTTTGTAAATAGGTTCTTTTTTTGAAGTTTGCTCCTGGGAGTAAAAATCGCAATTTTTATTAATTATGTCAAACATATAGCATCTTCTTTGCTCTTTTGTTTAATAAATAGACTTTACAAATAAGTCAAATTTGTTTTGCTTCTGTCTCTTTCTTTTGCCTGAACTTCATAATCCTTAATTTATGGACATGAGTGTATTTTTTGTGAAAGTAGGTGATTCTTCAACAGAGAATGTAAAAGCGTTACTTTATAATGAAAAGCCATAGTTTATTTAAATTATAAAATAGCTGATAATAATATTTTTTTTGATTTTCAGGTGCATACCAATTTAATAAAATATTAAATTCAAAGGAAAATATTGAAATTTTACAGTTTTTTAAGGATGTAAACTCAAATAGATAGAAATATAAATATAAACTCAGATCTCTCTATTCTTTATAAATACATAGACAGATCGTTGCTCACGTTTATTCGAAGTGCTGAAAGATTATTTTCTCTATAATTTTTGCGTTGATATCTTTATTTTATGATATGAATATTTGTTAAAATGATAAATCAATACTTAAAAAATAAGGAAATTGAAAGAATATTGTTTGTTAGAAGATTTAAGAAGACTACTTGCTAAATCTACGATTATTCGATCCTGGATTTTTTTAAAACAACAAGGTGTAGTTTCTAACAAACGACAGATATTGTAATACTGAAACGAGTTAGTTATAATATTATTTAAAAAATGAATATACACTACAGGCTTTCATCAAATAAAAAATTTCTTGTCACATGTAGTCAAAGCATTTGTTTTCAATTAGTTTTACATTTCTACGAAGTTGGATTATAAAGTGCCTAAATTTTTATCAAATTAGCATCTTCCTGCACGACTTTTATGTGTGACATTTTTTTATCTTTTAGTTGTTTAAAATTACTAATTTCTACTAAATGAAAAACAATTGTTTCCCAAATGTAAAATAACTGCTTTATAAACTATAGTACTGAAGAAAAATTAATCCTAAAATGCTTAAAATTCTACATTTGATAGAAAGTATTGTTTCCCAACTAAAATAAATTTCCCTACATACTGCATGACTCCTAGTTGTAGATCCAATAATACCATCATAAATAAAAACCCTTCATGGAACACGATCCTGAAGAAACCATGAGTTTAGGGTGTATTTTTATATTTAAGATGGGCTGAATTTAACAAGCCACAATCTATAATTTAATTAGGAAAATTAATATCTGCATCATATTAATGAGCAAAAACTATTTCACTGAAGATTACACAATTTTCCATTCAATTTGCGAAATGATCATTTAATTGCTATTTCAGAGCTAAAATAAGAGCAACGTGTGGGTAAATGGAATACTTCTGAAGATAGATAAAGCAATGGTTCTGTTTGGAACCTACCAAGTAATAATTCGATTAAGGGAAAGGAAAATGCAATTTGCATTTAAAGAGCAGAAATGCCATTCCCAACGTAATTACAAAGCACTCTCGTTATTATTGCAATCTTTTAGACTCCTGTCTGCCTATATTTACTCTAGGCAGAACTACAGACTAATCATTTGTTGCACGTTTATTTATCTGTAATTTCATCCAATTTCTTACGTGAGGGAGCTGAATGTTTTATTTAGGCTATGTTATATTTTAAAAAAAAATATTTCAATTATTAATTTTCGTGTTTCTCTATTCTACTTCTTGGTAAAATAATTGAAAATATTACATTGTAAATATTTAGATTACAATTAACGGGAAAAAAAGCATGTTTAAATAACAATAAAAAACAATTGGACATTTTTTCCCTCAATTTTCTGGTTGTAATGAAAGTATTTGCTGGACGTTCAAAGTCAATGCAATATAAATATGATCTTTCAGTGCATTTTAAGTGTTTTTTAATACGAAATCTGTGAATTAAAAGTAGTGCTAATATAATAATTTAACTGGTATGATTCAATACTATATGAGATCTCTTAGATATAACAATTTGTTTGGTTATATTTCTTTAATTTTTTAAAACTCTTCAAGATTCAACAAAATCTAAAATCTTTATATACCTATATAATATACTTATTATAATATATTATTATATATAAATATTGATGTAACGATAATGTGTGATATATCAAATGAGAAAAAGTTAGTTAACTAATTTAATACATTTAAAAATGCTAAACTTTTATTTCATGCTGTATAGTTTGAAAATCTTGAATATTCATACATAAACGAAAGATAGAAAATTCTTTTGTAAACGTTTTGAGTACACATAAGAATATACTTCTACAAACAGTAAATAAGAAATTCCAAACATTTATCAAAATTATTATTCTCTGAATAAAATAAAATTAATGATCATAATTAAATTAAAGTCACTAAAATGAACTTAACAATCATTAGTTGGTAGTTTATTATAAAAAAAAAAAGCTCTCAAAAAACAATTTAAAAAATAATATTTGTTTAAACTAAATAGGCAATGCTTTATATTATTTTGAGGGATACTTATTTATTTAATACAGATGTTTTTCTTATGCTATATTAGAAATTCAGGCGACAGACAACCTGAATTTTATGAATCATACAGTAGTACGCAATTGTCCAATAATTTGTTTATTTATCCTTCATAAATATATATAACATTCTCATGATAAATGCAT
Organism: Caerostris extrusa; assembly: GCA_021605095.1. Taxonomy (NCBI): domain Eukaryota; kingdom Metazoa; phylum Arthropoda; class Arachnida; order Araneae; family Araneidae; genus Caerostris; species Caerostris extrusa. The sequence continues at coordinate 20,095 of BPLR01006843.1, forward strand.
ATTATTCTATTTAACTGACAAATAGAGTATATCTTCTGTTAGAAATGAATTTCTGAATATTGGTTCCAATGGTCTAAAAGTTAATATCAGATGTTTGAATAGAAAGATCTCTAAGCATTATCAAGCGAATCATGATAGCTTATATTTAGAGTATCTAAATCTGGTATCTTTCTTATTGAAATAAAATACTTTATATGCAACATCATAATAAAAAATTGATATCGTACTAAATTAAATTGTTTATTCGACTGCAGTTGGCTTCGCGACCGTGAGGGTAAATTCTCTTTTGCAACTAAAGATTAACAAAAAGATTTTATATTAATGTTATGCATCTAAAGTCAATAAAAGGATGAGCTTTTTCAGATTTTGAATCTTTGCCGTGTTAGTCAGCGAAATGAGGTTCTATCGAAGAAGGAGATTTTTAAAGTTGACAACTACCTGTACTCGCTTTCTTTTGTTAAAGATTCGATACATAATTCTATGTATAGAAAAAAAGTAGATTTCGTTACTTTAAAATTAAGAATTTTTTTATCTTAGTCTATCATAAATTTTTAATTATGTGTTCTGAATTTTAATAACTGTTAGATGCATAAAGAATTTTTAAACTTCAGAAAGTTCTTCTCAGTTTCATAGAATTGTTCATCAACAATTGCTCTAATAGCCAAACTTTCTTTTGAATTTTGACTAAAAGGGAAATTCATGTATAAATATAGTAAGCTCTATGCTATATAAAATATAATAAGAAATGAGTAAAAAGTCTCTTTTAAATATTCGATTTACATGAGACGAAATTTAAACATTAGCAGGAAAATGATATTAATGAGTTTTTAATACAGAATATGTAATAATATAAGAAAATATATTATATTATTATAGATCATAATTACATAATAAATGTATAATAGTTTGCTGAAATTTTAAATTATTAAAGTTATTAGTTCCATATTTATACTTAAAATTTTACAGAGGCCCTTTACCTAATAAATTTCTTCATCATGAAAAAAGTGTTGTAATATTTTTGGGTTGGAATTACATTTTATCTAGTACAAGCTTATCTAAATAAAATAAAATGTGTAATTGTTAAAGTTTGATAAAATTTCTTTAAATCTTTTTGTTTTCATTTTCATATATTTGCTGCAACCCCACCATAATATTATCATTACCCTAGCTGCGAAAATTCATGGGAAGTTGTAAAGCATTTATTAAAACCTAATTACTGAAGCATTTCTTCAGTGCATTATAACTCAGCAATTGAAATGTTTCAATTCTTTCGACAAAAACTTCTTAATCGTTAACTGAAAATTCAAAAATAAATTGTTTTGTTTTCTTTAGTAAAAAGAAAATAAAGGAATTTGAAACAATTATTATTATTATTATTTTGAAGATTTAAGAAAATACGAGTGACTTTTCAGAGATTTGAAGAAGCTGTTTCTGAAGCATTTGCAAGCAAATTTTTGAAAGAAAGTAAAACGTTGGAGACCGAAATCAATAATATACGTTATTTTATATGGAACCTTTCAGTAAAATTTTTTTCTGTAATAAACGATAAAAATGCAGATTTATAACAGTAAATATTTTTAAACTCCACAATTAAAATGCTTCAATATCATTCTAATTAATGGAACACTGGTTTATTTAAAGATAAACTCTTTGAAATATTATATTTCAAAGAGAATTCAAACAAATTTGAGAAAATGAAATTCCTCCTTCTATTCTAAAAGAAAACTTCGTGGCTAAGAGTGATAAAAAAATCATGGCTTGCTGAATAGACAGACGCATAAACGGTAAAACAATTTAGTCTAAGAGGAGAAATAGTTGCTCTTAAAATTTAAAAACACTATTCATGCTATTTGAAATATTTTGTCGAGTTATTTATGACATGCCAAATTCTAATGACCACTTTCCGCTCTACTGAAATATAAAATATTCTATCGATTATTTCTAGCTGATTTCATTCAAAAAACCATATAATAAAATATTTATGTATCATTTTTATAACTATTTATTATAAACTCCAAAATAGCTAAAAACCAATCGCAATATTTAACATGATATGGTAAATCACATTACTTTTATCAACGGTGTCCAACGCATAGCTAAAAGGTTAGGCATTGCCACAAGTGCACAGATAAAGAGCTCATACAAGTAGCAGATAGAGGCTACAGAACATGTTGCCAACATACATAGGCAGCAGAACACGTTGCCAACATACATAGGCAGCAGAACACGTTGCCAACATACATAGGCAGCAGAACACGTGGATAGAGATAGAGAGCTCACGTTTGGAAACATGCACATATTGAGAGCCTCTACTCTATGTAACTGCTGGGCAATTGGGACTTGGATACTCAGGCGGCATGACCCAAATAAGATATATAATACATTTGTCTAGATTAAAATATTTATTGAATTCTATGATGAACTGAATATTTATTACATTCATTGTTTGGTGATAATCATACGCCCGGAGTCGGATAAACTAATTCACTGAATTCTGTGATGAACTGAACAATCATTACATTCAATGTTTTGCGATAATTATACGGATTGCCACAAGTCGAATAAATTAATACACCAATGCCATCCAGCTGCAAAGTGATCATAATTTCTACTTTGAATCAATTTGCCTCTTTACTATAAGAATTTTCTGCAAATAAGCTAATTCTGTTTTAATTTATTCAATAGTTCAAGATAGAACTTTTTTGTTTACTAATTGATATATACATTCTTTTCTTCATTGCACTAGAATATATATTTTTATATCTAAAACATTGAGAAGAAGAATTTAAAAAAAAAAAAAACTCAGAATATAAGCTGCAACTTGAGCACGTTAGGATAAATGAATTTAAATATATATTCATGTTTTCTACAAAAATTTGAATCAATAAATATTTGTATTACTCATCGAATTTTTAAAGAACTCGATGCGCGTTTAATTTTAAAATTGCACTCCTAGCATTTGAATGTTTTCTAAATGTACAGCTCCCAAATTCAGATTTTGAATATTTGTGACTTGACTTGACTTACTTGACGGGTGCTTTGAGATTTATGCTCACGTTAGCTGGTTTATCACAATTTATCTTAATGTTATGCAAATGAAAAACACTGTAATGATGAACGATAAAATATAATACGTAGTTTCGCCTCTTTACTTGTGATCTGCAGCACCTCTCTCTTTATGTCTCCTTACATTATATTTCAAGAGGATAATGTCCAGCCGCACACTGCAATTATCACCACTGGTTGATCACCATTACCATTAGTGACAACAATTCTTTTATCAACAGATCTCTTCTTAACAGAGCATCATTTGAATTTGTCTTCCCAAAGTTTTGTTGACATCTTTCGACAATTTGAGAAAGTTTTAACGACAGATATCAGTCAATTCTATGAATCAATGCCGAGTCCTATAAAAGGTTTCATAAACATTAGAGGTGGGTCAATTCCGTATTGATTGATTCGCTACAGGTAGTTTTATCTCAAAAAAAGTATCCATGTTCTCTAAAATATTAGTCGTTTTTTTTTTTTTTCTGTACATCCAATCTATCAATTTTCGTTCAATTTTAAATGAACTCAATTATTAGCAAAGTAGTTTTCTCAAAAAATTTTATTTATTGAGATAACTCCTGTTGTGTGAATTTTATTTTCTTGAGAGTAAATTTTTACTATTTAATTTAAAACTTACATTATTAATCATATAACAAGGGAGATAAAATTAAATGGTTATAAATGATTTAATAAATAGTAGCAATAAATCAAACCTCTTGGAACAATTTGAAAAAAAAAAATCTGTCAGCGAATTAAGTATGAAGACGGCTACAACATCTGTACAGTAAATATGTGCTGAAATTCTTCGCGTGTAGAAAAGATGAGAATCTTTTATCATATTTCTATTCAAATATCACATTGTGTTAACATCTCCAACACGTCAGACAGGTTAAGGCATTGTAGGCAATAGATTGCATCATTTATAAGGCACTGCAGTCACGAAACTGACAATTTAAGAAGTACTTTATAAAAATAGCTAATAAAATCAAATCCCTCTTCCTCTAAAATAACACAATACATTTCATTTCTGGAAAGCAGAACTGAAATTAATGAATAAATAGTCAAATCTCAGAATACTACGAGAATTATGGTTAGACAGGTTGCGATTAATTCAGGTTGGCAGATCATGATTATCGCAACTGTTGAATCTAAAATTCATCACGTTCTTTCTTTCTCTTTCCTTTTCATTCATGCCCCGAAGAATTTCCCTCAGAATATTCACTCAACAAAATGAATCAAAAGAGAAGCAGAGAGTTAACACTTTCACTGCCGGTCACGCAAGCTTGTGTTGATAGTTATTGCCCTGGCGTAGAAATGGGTTTTACCTTGAATGCGACTTCGTTTTTATAACAAATAGGATTGAAAAATGGTAATAAAACATGATTATGTGTATCATACTAATTACTTATTAATATTAGACCTTTCCTGATAGAATGTTTTGACTACCCACCAGCGAAGGATAAGCGATAGAGATAGAAATTATTTTCTAAATGCCACATCACGCGCTGGTGCTGCGTGAAAATAAAGCAAAATAATTGACAAAATGCGTTATTTTTTATATTGCTCTGTATCAATAACAGATATTTAATATAAATGAATTATTATAAGTTCTTATAATGATATACAATCCGAAAAAGGAAGGTCACTTTGGGGGAATGAATTCATTATCGTTGTCATAACTAAACATCCTTTGATACCCATCCGATGGCTCGGCCAACAAATTTGCAATTTCATCGTTTGGCAGAGGTTTATTAGAAAGCTTTTCTTTTTTGAGGAAGTGAAAGCCTTGCAGAGCTATCACCTTTACAACTAATATTGTAAGTTTATTTTAATAACTGATAAAGCAATACGTTCGAACCCAAATACCTTTACAACTATTTTCTAAGCCTTTACTCCATACCAATACTAGTAGACACACCTATTATATTTTGTTGATTGAAGTGGAGACGATTTGTTGAGGTGCAGATCTTCCTGCACGAACACGTGACTGGCTACTGAGATACCATTGTACACTACCATGGGCACGTGATTGACTTTTTAGCATTGACGCCATATTATGAACTTGTGTGATATCGGCAGCAAAAATGTTAAGCCCTTCGTTTCAAAAACATAACCAAAGGTTTGGAAATTCATCTAAAATGAACGATGTTAAGCTCTTCTTTCAGAACGAATCGAGATAAGAAAGGTTTTTCTTTCTTGAAAACAGAAACTCGGGAGAAAAAAAAAGTACCATGAGGGCGCCGGCCTTTTCGTTGTAGATCTATCGAATTCTTGTTCTGTAGTATTTGCTGAGAAAACGCTTGATTACTTTCCTTTTTGTAGTGGCTTAAAAGACTTTTTCTGTGTTATTTTCTTCTGACTTCTTTTTAAGACTGCTTAAGTGATATTTTCAAATACGCTTGTTTTCTTTCAAATGCAGTAAACCCATCTAGAGGTAATGGTGGTTTATTCATCCATTATTTGAATTGAATACTTGAGGCATTTATACACCTTTGAGAAATTATTGAAATTGTGTCTTGAAATACCATTTAACCATGGGTAATGCGATAAAAAAAAAAAAAAAAATATTTGAGTATAATGCTACATAAAAATATTGCAAATTTAATGTTATCACAAGACTTAATAACTCAAATAAATATAGATATATTCCTAATTTGTAACTTAGATAATTATTGTCACACCTCTTTCTAGGATATAGACTATTTTATGATAATGATTCAATTATTTAAAAGTTACAGTGCTAAAAATATTTAGATATCTTGATATTTCCAGAATTATAATATTAAGCGCAATGCGTTGTGCAGCACTTTAAACAATAAAATACTAATCTACCCCTAAAAACACAGTCTATATTCCAGATAAATAATGTAAAATTGTATTGGAAAATGTGAAAGCATTTGTTGCAAAATTTGAAAGCATTTCAATGATAAATATTTGTTAGATGACGTTTTTGCGACAAGTTGAATTGCAAAAAATTTATTTTGAGAAAAGGCACAGAATAATTTTAAATAACAATTTTTTATGAAATAACTTAATCAAAATTAATAATCCTTTAAATTATATAATACACACTTTCAGTAATCAAAAAGCAGTTTTTTTAATCTATGAGATCTTAACATTTTCTGGCATTTTTTTACTTAATAAAATATTAAAATTAAAAAAATCTATATTTTTGAAGAAATTGAAGTTTTAAAGGTTTACGGAGGTCTTAGTTGCGTGCTTTATCAGATACATATTGAGAGAAATTTAAATTCTCTATCAATCTTTCAGTAAATAGGATTTATACTGTTATAGAAATAATACATTTATAAAAACCAAGTTAAAATATGTTGGGAAGAAAAAGTTTATTCATCAAGAGGCAACCTACCTACCATCATATTCTATAAAATTGTACAAACTTTCAATTAAGTTGAAGAGTTATCAGATAATACTAGTATCCACTGAAATGTAACTCAAATGAAGTTTATCTTTCGTCCATTGTTTACCGATTAATATTTGATGTTAAATAGAGTCCATAAGCTTTAATGAAACCTTTGAAATGGCCAATTGCAGTCTTAAGTCATTTCAATCTCTTATGTCATATTAATCCCACAATGAATAGCAAATGACGCCGTTTTCATTATTGATGCTGCCTAAAACAGTAGGATCATATACATGCTTGTGACAGCTTTTACAAATACATCAAATATATAAATAAACTTGATAGAAACACAGAAAAGTAATATTTTCTTCCAAAAGGTTTATTGTACAAAGTGAATATATCATAGGTTAAAAGCTGATTTCCATTCCTAATATGAACAAATATCTTTTTTCATACCACTGTAAATTTAAAAAAATACTAAGAAATCACCACATTCTAGTAATTTAAATGCTGTTGCTTTTAAAATTTATTACTGTCTCTAGTTTAGGTTATCTCGCATTTAAAGGTTATTTGTGCAACATCTTTTTGGATTATGTTTCTTTAATTATTTATAAAGTAAAATTTTTTAAAACGTTATTATTTTTGTCAAATGTCAGACATATTTGAATCAAATTCTTAGAACTCAGTAATGAATCAAAGAAATTTAGATTAATTTAATTTAATTTTAATTTATTAAGTAGTAAAAGACATTTAAATGTAAAAAATCACAAAAGTTATTTGTATGCTTAAAGGAAGGACAATATATGATAAGGAATATTTTTAACTGCATTCTTGTTTTGTAAAATAATAGTAATAAGTATAGTAAGTACTTAATAGTAATTTTATTAGTATTGAAAATAAACATACATGATAATAAGTTTCTATAAAGGTTAATAATGCTTATCAGTATACAATATGAATCTATAACCCCCCCCATCGAAATCTAACATTTATGAAAACATCCTCCTTACCCTTTCTCATTTGTTAAGGAAAGAAGCTGTCATGGGATAGGTGAATAGATATACAAAAGGTTTTATAAATGAACATTTTAATTTTCGTTTACAAAATTGGAAATTTTGCAATGCGATTTATTCCAACAATCTTAGAAATATTTTGATAAAAGAACCCATTGCAATGATAGATCAAGCGTTTAACACTTTCTCTGACAATCACGTGCCAATAAATGATGTGGCGTCAACGCTAAAGATCAATCACGCGCCAAAGCGTGTTGTGGAGATTTCAGCTGTCCATCACGCGTTCGCCTCAACATTTTGTCTTCGTTAAAATCAGCAAAATATGTTCGGGGTGCCTGTTGGTGTTGGCGTGGAGTAAATGTTAGGAATTAGTTGTATAGGTATGTGGTTTCGAATTTATAGCTTTATTAGTTATTTAAAAAATTTGTAGAGAATGTAATTCTGAAGGGCATTATATTGTATGTTAACTTTGGAGAGTTTTGTAATAACTTATTTTCATAAAACATATGTTGCTTGTTATTTATAAAATCCTAAATTTATATGTATTATTTATTAATTTAATTGTAATAGAAAAATATATTATATTGTTCAAATAAACAAGGGTGGGGAGTAGTTCAAAAGATTTCCAACTTCTGAATCCGGTCGGATTTTTTTACCGAAGCCAGATTCATGACGCTTTTTCGTAATGTTATGCACAACAATGTTTACTAATAGATTTTGAAATATTTGTGAAATTAATTCAATGATTTTATTAAAATCATATATCTATAAAAACATTTTTTTCCTAACAAAGCACTTTTACAAGTTTGTTTGCACTAACATAATTGACATTCTTGAATTCTAAATTGGATTTCAAAAAATACATATATTTTAAAAGTTAACACTACCAAATTAACAGGTAGCAATGTATTATAGAATAGCCTAAGACGAGGGAAAAAAACGTACATTTTGAGCACAGAGATGTTATATTTGTAATGCATTAGATCTAATTTTTTACTAATAGAATATCTCCTATAAGATCTGTTTTCTTTGCTGATTCAAGATTTTTTAAGACTCACTGCTGAGAATTGTCTCTTAACACTTACATGATATGCTGCTACAGCATTCACTGTCTTTGCAATTGGAAAGGTACAACTGAGTTGCCTCCTTTGTATTTTATTTGAACATTAATTTTTAAAATTTTGGAAGAATGAAAGTTTTTATAAAAGAGTCGGAAGTTAGATTTTTAAACCTACTTATGATTCTGATGCTTTCAAAATTTCCTGACTCCCGTCTCCTTAGTTCTCTAACTAGAGTTTAAATACAATAGCTTGTTTTAATTTTAGCGGGTGCCGGTTGACTTGCACGTATCCCTGTAGAAACATTAAAAAAGTTTCGCTAGTATTCAACTGAGAAATTTCTTTCCTTAAAAGCAAGGAACCTTCCTCATTGAATTTTGAAATGCGCGAATTCTTGCATGAAATAGTCCTTTCTTCTATTAGAAATTCATGAAGATATGTTGTATCCACTTTTCTCTAATTGGGATTGCACCAAGCTGATTTCATCCCGAAATGGACTGGGATATGCAGATATGCACGGCGACAATCATTTTACAGGTAATCAAATTTGATTTAGGTATTTTGTTATTTCTATCAAAATGAAAATACTGTCTCCACAGATCAAGTTTGAATAACATTGATTCATAATAAAATGTACAATGCTATGTTATTTCTCTAATTAAAGCTGCTTACAATGATTTTCTGGCTGCATTTAATAAATGCTAGCGTCTTCCTTAACATTCCTTTTTCTACTCGTCGAATGTTTCGATTGTGCTAGAGAACCGCAACAAAACTTCACTAGTATTCTACGTGAAAAAGTAAGCTTCCACTTAGTTACGATTGACAAAGGGTCGCTTAAAGGATCTTTTGTTAGACTTGAAATAAAGTTCGCCAAAAAGCGAAACTATACTACCGTAAGCGCTCTTTAATACGGCTGTTGATGGTTCAGCACTTTCTATATACCAATCAAGCTTTTCGCTTTCGCGTTTTTTCGTGTGGATTCTGCCGTTTGCTGACATTGACCACAAAACCGCGAAATGATGCTATAATACAATAGAGCGATTATCGGGGTAATCAGCTTGGGGCAAACATAATCCTCACGTGACTTTTACTTTGTAGTTTAACATATGCGATCACTGCTTGGCGATTTTTGGCGACGGTCTTTACGGGTGATGTTACGGGAGAAAAAGGAATATCATAAAATTTTTCTAAATATTTGTCATTTATATTCTATTAATAAATTTTCTAGTGAAATATTTCACTCCAAAATGATTAAAAAAATAAAATATTAATATGAACTCTTTGTAATGTTTTACACAAAATGATCAGAGGTTATAAGCAAACTAACATTATTTATATTTAGCTTTAGTAAGCACATAGTTAAATAAATGTACGACTTCAAACTAAGAATGTCAGGCATTTTTTGGAATTTTCAGAATAGCTTTGTAACCTGTCTATGTTTTTTTAAATAAATATGTACAAGGAAAAAAGCCAAGCGGCGATATAGCGCCAACTCTAGTACGAAAAGGAAGGGAGATATTTGCCATGACTTTCTCTTTTTTTTTAAACACGGGGAGCGATCTTTTTTTTATTACTACTGTTTGTTTTCATCCAGAGGTTATTATAACAAACGGTTTTCATTTCATAACAGAGTAGAACTCAAATATCTACAGAACATATAAATATGTATATAATTCGTAGCGAGTTTAAAAAAGGATTCGAATATGGTTTCAACCGCTATTAGATACTTTTTTAACACTGCCACAACTTAACTACCATTGTATATTATTATTATTATTATTTTTTGCGCTTTTTTTATCAATGCAGGCCTAATGAATCAAAGCATGTTCACTGTACGAATTTTGATTTTTAGTTGAAAGCATGACAAGGAGCATCGTCGGATATTTTTCTTGCCTACACATTCACTATGTACATATACAATAAAGAATCGGCACAATAAAGGATCCCCTGATTATTACGAATCGATTAGAGTGCTTCACGTAAAAAATTAAATTTTAATATTTTATTGGTATTGATTAATGAAATATAAAATATTTTTGCGATATTTTTATTACCCCTATACCTTTACAAGAAACTCTCAAAGCTTATACATTTCCAGAAAAAGTATCTTTGCCATTCAATTTCTGAACGTTTTATTATTTTAAGATGAACAAGCTTTTATGACATTCTGCTTTTACATCCATAGCAGGATTTCGAAATCGTTTTAAAGTCCTGATAATAAAATGAACCTTTAATAATAAATCGAAAGAGCAAAATTGTATACAAAGCTGAAATACTACAGGATCTATAGAGCAATTTTAAAGGGAGTTATAAAAATTCCATCTTTAAACCATACATTTCGGATTGCATAAAAACCGTCAAATAACTCAAAACTGTTTATTGACATTGATTTAAATTTCAAGTAGATTATTCTTGCTATGATAACAAAGAGAAAAAATATTTGTGAAATGTTATTAAAAACAATTAATAAATTATAAAAAAGATATTTAAATTTTTTATTTAAATAAAAATAATTTAATTTTTTTATTATTTTATCGTGATTATATATTTAAAGCCTATTAAATCTGTAATTGCATATATATATATATATATATATTGATTATAAAAAATTCTCAATTTAAGAGCCTGTAGCCATCATATTGTTTCCAGAAACTAAACAAAATTTTGGCTTAAGATATTTTATGGTATTTACGAGACTCAGGTGACCAATTAAGGACTTCGTTTCTCGACTATCCATTGCCGCTGCAAGCGTGTACGGAATGCCTGGCATCTTTGGAACTCTCTCTCTCTCTCTCTCTCTCTCTCTATATATATATATATATAAGTAAATAAGCGTCTTAAGTAAATTTTTTAAGTCCATGGCATAAAAGTAGAGGCATTATAAAAGGTGCGATTTGATTTAAGTGCTCTTCTATACATTTACGAATTAATGAATTTTGATTCAAGACATCGCTATTAATAATTGAGATTTTGTATATCTTTCCCACTTGGACGAAGGCAAATGACCGCAAACTTTTTCTGCATAGGTTATTATAGGCTAATATATAAGCTAAAGATAAGATAGAGTAAAAGGATATATTTTTCAAGATTGTGGTTAAAAAAAGTATTTTAATAAAAATTTGTATTAAATTAAAATTATTGGGAAATTAAGCGAACGACTTTTCTAATCAACTGTTACTTATGGCTTTATTGGAACTCAATCCATACAAATTCGGCCACTTACCATAGAAACTAAAAAGAACATATAAACAAATGAAAATTACAAAGGGAAAAGTCCAGACATTCTTAACAAAAACGACCAAAAGGTCTTAGAAACAGTTAAAAACAAGTTAAATGCTCTAAGGATAGAAATTTAAAACAGCTAGAAGCCCCACAATAAAAGTCCGTGTGTTCAGAACATCCTAAAAAACAGCGTAAGTAACAAGTAGATGGGGCTTATTTATTTTCTCTCTTACATAAAACACATATATAAAAGTTCACAATCCTTATTTTGGCCAGATGTTCGGTCAGGCAGTCGAGTCTAGTTCTTAATCTAAAATTGGCAACTGCCGCTTTGCGAGTTTTTCCATTAAAATTTTCCAGTCGTCTCCTATTGTCTCTGAGACTTTTCTTTTGATATTAGATAATAATTCACTAATATACGATTTTTCTAATCTGTTTAATATACAACTGAATGTAAGAATAATTATTTAGTGTTTTTAATCTTTTCCAGTCGTCCCCGATTGTCTCTGAGACTTTTCTTTTTTGATATTAGATATTAGATAATAATATACACTAATATACGATTTTTCTAATCTGTTTAGAATACAACTGAATGTAAGAATAATTATTTAGTGTTTTTAATCTTTTCCAGTCGTCCCCGATTGTCTCTGAGACTTTTCTTTTGATATTAGATAATAATTCACTAATATACGATTTTTCTAATCTGTTTAGTATACAACTGAATGTAAGAATAATTATTTAGTGTTTTTAATCTTTTCCAGTCGTCCCCGATTCTCTGAGACTTTTCTTTTGATATTAGATAATAATTCACTAATATACGATTTTCTAATCTGTTTAGTATACAATGAAATAAGAATAATTATTTAGTGTTTTTAATCTTTTCCAGTCGTCCCCGATTGTCTCTGAGACTTTTCTTTTGATATTAGATAATAATTCACTAATATACGATTTTTCTAATCTGTTTAGTATACAACTGAATGTAAGAATAATTATTTAGTGTTTTTAATCTTTTCCAGTCGTCCCCGATTGTCTCTGAGACTTTTCTTTTTTTGATATTAGATAATAATTCACTAATATAGTGATTTTTCTAATCTGATTTTTCTAATCTTTTTAGTATACAACTGAATGTATACAACTGAATGTAAGAATAATTATTTAGTGTTTTTATCTTTTCCAGTGATTTTTTAATCTTTTAATGAGAAAATTTTTCGATTTTTTTAAGTATAAAAATAAGAATTTATTTAGTGTTTTTACTCTTTTCCACGAAACTTTTCTTTTGATATTAGTAATAATTCCATTAATTTTTTAATCTGTTTAGTATACAACTGAATGTAAGAATAATTATTTAGTGTTTTAATCTTTCCAGTCGTTGATGACTTTTCTTTTATGAGATAATAATTCACTAATATACGATTTTTCGTGTTTAGTTACAACTGAATGTAAGAATAATTATTTAGTGTTTTTAATCTTTTAATTGTCTCTGAGACTTTTCTTTTGAAAATTTTACGATTTTTCTAAAAATACAACTGAATGTAAGAATAATTATTTAGTGTTTTTAATCTTTTCCAGAAACTTTTCTTTTGATATTAGATAATAATTTATATACGATTTTTCTAATCTGTTTAGTATACAACTGAATGTAAGAATAATTATTTAGTGTTTTTAATCTTTTCAGTCGTCCCCGATTGTCTCTGAGACTTTTCTTTTGATCATCAATGTTTTTAATCTGTTTATAATGAATGTAAGAATAATTATTTAGTGTTTTTTAATCTTTCCAGTCGTCCCCGATTGTCTCTGAGACTTTTCTTTTGATATTTTAATTCAAAAAATATTAATTAATTATTTATTTAGTGTTTTTAATCTTTTTTTTTCAATTTTTAAAAAATCGTTCAAATGATTTTTATTAAAATTTTTCTGAAAATTTTAAAAAAAAAAATTATGGATTGAAATAATTTATAAAACTTTTTTTTCAATGACGATTCAAAAATATTATTTTTTATACATTTCAAATATTTTATTAAAATTTTTCATAAATAAACTTTTTTTTTCAATGACGATTCGATTATTTTTATACATTTCAAAGTTTATATTTTGTTCTCGCCAAATTTCATTTAATATTTTATGTTTATATATATTTATTAAATTTTAATTTATTACCATTTATTATTTTATACTTCAGTTTCAATGTATATTTATATTTTTTTAATATCGCATTATATTGTCGCATATTCGCATAATTTGATCTTTTTTTTTTCATTTTTGAGATAATGATTGTATTTATTTTAATTCATTTTTGTATGATAATATTTAAGTACAATAAATATCTTATTTTAATTCAGTTTCTTTTATCGCAGAAAGATATAAATTCTGGTTAAATAGATATTTTTTTATATTTTCTTTTGAAATTTGTATTCAAATTTTGTAACCTGAAACATGTTATTTTAACATAACCTTTAACTTTTAGCTTCACGGCATAACTCAAGGCCATAAATAGTCATTAAAATATAGCATATTTTAAATACAGAAAGCATGGAGTTGCATATATATAATTCAATACGTTTAAAATAAAAAAAAATGTTTGTGTAAAAATTAAACACGATGGAAGTTAAAACTTTTATGTTGTGTGTCTGTGTTGGTTTAATGAAAGTTCAGGTACTCATCAAGAAATCTTATTGAAGAGTTTAATATAAATAATCTAATAAAATATATCTTAGTGTAAAGTAATTAATCTTCATCTTCGCTGCTTAGAAGAGAAATAACCGGTTTGTGATAACTGAAGTATGAAATGAAAACTCTTGATTCTAGTCTTTACACGTAATGAGAGAACAGCATCGATTTTTGGCAGATTTTACATGTGGCAGATTCCAGTGGCGAATCACTCATTTTCAACAATAATTTTGGAATTATTATTGTAATTTTTGCAATTTTTTTCCAGAAACTGAATCAGTGATTTGACAGCATCTGAAACAAAATGTACATAGAAATATTCAACAAAGATAATAGGTAATTGATACAGTTCTTCTCAAAGTTTTGTAAATTCTACTGATGCATTTGGTAGTAATAGGCATTAAATGGACTGGAATGATATTTGGAATGTTCTGATTTGGTCAAATCATCATAATCCGTATGCCCTTCTGGTGCCTTGAATTCTCCAACAATTGACACATCATTGAAAGGGATTCAATTCGTTTATCATTCAATTCTCTATTTCGTGTTAGAAGGTTAATTCTATCACCAATACTAGGAAATAATGCTACATCACCTCCTCTTAAATCATGTCGATTGAACAAAATGGTGCAATTGAAGTCTAGAGTATCAATAAATTAATTTTCTTCCTTCCGTCTCTTAAGTATATGAATATCACTACATTATATCGGGGTACAAAATTCTAGATATTTAACATAATCAAATTGGAATCTAAATAGGATCGTTGTTTTGAATTCATTTCACTTTTTAAGCAAATGGAAGCAATACAAACAATCGACAACTACAGCGCTTAGAAATGAAAGTTCGTTATTCTGATAAAACTTACCAATTACTACGCTATCAATGTAAAATAGGAAGGGACAACGGGCGTACATTGATGCTCGCAAAATGGGCAAAATATCCTCGTGTTAGGACTCCAGCTATTGATATAATGGCATTCGAAATTAATTATTTGCATGTTGGAATGAATTTAGATAAAAGATATTTTCATACGAAATTTCGTTGCCGATTGGTCCGTTAATGTTGTTTAATAAAGCAATACCAAGTTTCGGGCTGAAGCTACACCAAACAATTTGTAACATTGTTTGGTATAGCTTTATTTCTTTCTTTTTATTGCCACATTTATAAAAAATAATTCACAAGATAAAAAATAATTCAAACTCTAAGCTAATAAAAATGGTTAAAAATATATCAAACATAATCAAACTGATCAAACTTAATTTTAACCAGATAATGTACATAACACTAGGTTAAAATGTTATTTTTAGTTAAACTAGATTAAAAACATATCAGTCAGGAATTATCTCTTTCTCATCATATACGACTAAATCACCATTATCAAAAAAAAAAATAAATAAATAATTGATTGACATCGATTCTCATTAGCATGATTGCTTTTCAGGAGTAGAAAGTGGATTGTTAAATCTCATGCCATTAATTAATGTCTCCTTTGAGTTCTTCTTTATTTTGAAAATTTTTTTTTTTTTTTTTTTGCTCGATTAAATAATCTTCTGTCTTTTGTTTATTTTTTCTAAGTGTTTGTTTTTTGAAGTTAAATGGACTTTCGTGTTTGATTTGGATTTAATAGTGGATTGTGTATTCTGAGTTCTACCGATGATAGAAACAATATAGATGGAAGTAAATGGAACTAATTTGAAATTGACGAAAATAGCAAGTCGGTGCTTTTAGGTTTTTGACTAGAAAATCACTGCAATTTTTGAATTGTTGCTTTCCGTCATTACGGAAAAGGAATAAGTTGGTTATTTCAAATTATTATGTGAGCTTGGTAAAGTTCCAGTTCTCTGATATCGAGCTTGAGGAATTGAATTCAAGCCTGGCTTCTTTTCTTTTCTTCACTGCTACGATGTGCATTGAAACTCGTAAAGCTCTAAAATGATATGCGCTGCTTTATTTTCTCTTTTTCTCCTTTTTTGTAGTAAGATAAAAGGAATATAAATTAATTATCAATATATAAAAAAAATATAACAAAAATAAATTAAGATCAATTAGAATCAAAAGTTTTTAAAACTTTTATTGGTTTTGAGAATTGCCTTTCTTTGTGGTATTTTTTGTCTGTTTTTGCACCGTCCTTATATTAATATATTTTTATGGCATTTGCAACTGGTCTTTAATTGTACCGAATATTTAAATTTTTATTTTAAGCTTATTTTTATATTTTTAATCTTTATTTAATTATTTTTAATAATTAGATTTTTTTTTAATTTTGAGAAATGCTATTTTTATTTATCTACTAACATTTTACGCAGCGTAATATTTTTCTCATTTAATTTTATGTATTAAAATGATTAGGTTAAAACACATTGGCACTCCGTAACCTGTACGCCAATACTACATTCGACGTAAGAGCATCGTGCTTCGGAATAGGATTACGTGTAATTTTTATTTCTTTTCTAAATGCCATGAAGGGAAAATTTTTTAATTGGTTTGATTGGAAAATTTACACATCTTGGTTCGGATCTGTAAGTGAGTAATCAGGGTAACCACAGTTATAACAGGTTTGTTTTCCAAGGCAAACAATTTTAGAGTGCCCATGTCTTTGGCAATTAAAACAACTGAGGGGGTTATGTATGTAATGTCTGATATTCATAAGAGGTCTAAGAGAAATAAGGTATAATATCCTGCTATACTAAAATATCCAGATTTAATGGTTTTAGGAATAATGGAGCCGCAAAATTTCAAAATGATATTTTTAGTTCTAATAATGAAACTTTTTTCTTATTGTTATACGTTTCACATTGACATTCCTTGATCAGTCGCTTGCTTTTAAATTTCAGGATCAAGTCTGGTTCAGAAATAAGCCGTTACATTAATTCGAACTTTTTGGGAAGTAAAGCGTGAATTTTGTCTGGCAGATGAAATAGTTTCAGTCATGACATCACCAGAAGTTTTTTAATTATTTTAGGATCGACACCGAAAATCTATAAACATTTAGGAATTCTAAATG
The DNA here is from genome assembly GCA_021605095.1 of Caerostris extrusa. Taxonomy (NCBI): domain Eukaryota; kingdom Metazoa; phylum Arthropoda; class Arachnida; order Araneae; family Araneidae; genus Caerostris; species Caerostris extrusa. Next base: position 37,468 of record BPLR01006843.1, read on the forward strand.
GAAACATGTCAATGAATTCATTATTGTGAGTGGATAAAATCCCAAACCCAGCAAACGTCAATGACCATTCAGCTTTTTAATTTAATTATTTTTAAGACAGTTAAATTAAAAGAAGGATGATTATCCAAAAGGCAGCGACAGTCGAAGATAGCTGTATCAACAAAATTTGTCACGAATTAAGGCACAAAGGTCCAAAGTTTTAGAGAGTGTAAAAATCATGAAAATAGTTAGAGTTCTGGTTCTAGATCGCGCTGCTCGCCATGGAATCCTATTCCTGCCTTTTGTACTGAACATGAGCCATATAATCACAATCACCCCATAATACGAGCGAGATTCTTAGTGAGTAAGCGAGATGCCCAGCAACCATTAAAAACCCATGGCTTGAATGCTAAGCCAGTGGCTAAGCCGGATGGCCAGTTGATAACTACCATCCGATTGATACACTCGATAACTAGAAGTACGGCCCGTCTAACAGAAATGAAGGCGAAAGAAATGTGTTACACAAACAAGAGATGCAAATTCGTCAGGAATTAATCGTCAGGATATCCTTTTCCTGGGAAAGGCGTCACCACGCACAGCAAACAAGTGGGTCAAAGAAACGCGTTGTTAGTGTTTCTGAAGGGGAATTTTTGCAATCAGATTCTTAGTATGTCACACATTTTAATTTGCCTTAAAGTACTTTTTCAATAATCCAATATGTTTAAATTATTTATAGTCTGAAGGATTTTATATACTTAGATTTATAATACGATACAACATATTATTAAAAAAATATTTTTGACTCTAACATTTATAGCGTAGTGTCTTGAAACTTCGAACCTTAAAATGCTGAAGTAAGATAATCCTTGACCAATTTAACTATTTGAATGAGACATAAGCGGTGACGCTGTTCTGGATCTAAAACGACACTCTAAAATTGTTCAGCAGCTAGAATTATCACGAAATTAGAAACCGAACTGACCGTGAATGCCGACACAATGTAGATGATCTTGTGAGAAATAAAAATATCGAGATAAGAGTTTACTTACGAAGTCTTATCTGCTCTCCTCTTTTTTAATTCTAAATATTAGAATAGCCACATTTTTTGGGCGTGATTTACAGTTTTCAACTGTTCGGTTTCGTATATTTGGTCTTGTTAGCTTAAGAGAAGTAAGAACCTAAGATAAATGACAGAAAAACAAACACTGCTGACATGTGGTCACTGCAAAAAATTATAGAAAACTGAAACGTTTAAACTAAAGAAAGGAGTTCATATGTATGATGATGTAATAAATAAACTTTTATTTTTAATTATTTAAACTCTACTATGAATAATATCTGCTGTACTTTTTCCTTTTCCATAATTATCTATACTACTTAAACAGTCTGAACTATATATGTTTCAATGTTTGAACCATACAGGAAATCACCAAACAAATCCCCTATTTCAATGAGGGAAATTTCCACATAAATTTAGAAAGCTTATTTGTAAAAAATCGCAACACGAAGTCTTATCTAAATGGCGTGATTCTTCTTTTATTCAAAAAAAAAATCAAATATATTCGATTCAACCAATGAGAAAAGACACACCTTCTCATGAATAGAAACCAGGTGATTTTTTTCTTCCCCTTTGAAAGTCGTATGCCTAGTTGAAACAAAAAATAAAATGGAATCGGACATTATTTTAGTGTTTACAAATCTCATATTTCTACTGCTGGCTCAACCAAATGCACTTTTATTTACATGCTATTCGTGATAAATATTTAATATTTTTTGGTTAGTTTGAGATTTTGAATTTATTCCATTTATTTTTGATCGTGTCAATGAGATTTTAAAGAAAAGATAACTTTAGTACTATTTCTTCCCTTTTTCAAAAAAAAAGCTCACAGGGTATAAATAGATTAAAGAAAGAAGCTGAAACATAAATTGGCATAGAATGTCTGCTGGAAAATTTATGATTTCTATGGACGATAAAAATTAATATATGTCGTTTTATATTATTTTTAATACTTAAAAATGCTTTAACATGTGAAATAAACTCAAAAATAGAAAATAAAAATTACACCACATTTAATCTACATATTTAGTACTAACAATCAGGAGGTATGTTTAAGATATTTTTACTCAAGTTAAGCTTGATTAGGTTTTATTATTAAATTAGTTGAATCGTGTAATCTTGACAATAAATACTTTGATTTGATTCGTATTAAATTGCAAAATTTATTGTTTCGTCGGGTTATCTATAATATTTTGAGTTTCCTTCACTTATCTAAATTGCATTGTCATGGAGATTTGTAACATTTTTTTTATTGTTTATCTGATCTTTCGCAGAAACTTTTGGCTAATCTGAAGGCTTATAAATTTTTTTTTTTCTCTGGTGTATTATTTTTGTAGCGTGTTATTCTATATAATTAATAAAATGTATTCGTTTTTACATTCATTAAAGATAAAAAAATCAAAAAGGTACAGCTACAATCTATACAGCACATAAACTGCAGCATGATTATATGACATATTCTGAATTATAAGTAGAAATGATTTTTTCAACTCGATGAAAATCCTTTTGGTTTCGGAAAAAAATAGTCCATGAAAATACTATGTACAATGTACACTTAGTAGTTTTGAGCAAGACTCAAATGATTTACTAAGAACTCATGTTGATGAATATCCCCTTTTAATATCGGAAATCATAGCTTGTGAAAATTCAATGTACACTCAAATTCACAGTAAATCATTTAATCCATGCTTAAAACTATTTATTATATAAAATAGTTTTAAGCATGGATTAAAATGATTTACTGTGAATATATGGTTTACTATATCACTTCATCAATCATGTCTGAGTGGTAAAATTCATAATCTTTCTTAGAAGTCAAGTAAGAATGATTGAAATAGTAGAATATTGTCACCAGTAAATAAAACTTAAATGTTAAATTAATTGCTGTCTATTGGCAAGGTAAAACTAAAAAAAATTATTGATAACTTTATATTAGAGGCATAATAAAAAAAGTAGCTGTGGAGAAAATTGGCTTGTATGGTATATATGGACAAAAAAGAAACGTTTTATGTTTCGTCTATCGAACTTCTTTTCATTTGCATAATGGAAAAACTTGCGCTCTATTCAGAAATGGAGAAATGCCGCAATCTAACAAAACCCCGGAAATGAAATGTGAAAATGCTCAATTAGGTGCATATTAGACCTCAAAAGGAAACCTGAATATATTTATTGATTATTCTAAAATTTTACACTTACCTTTTTTATATATTCTCCTAACTTTTTCGAGCTAGCGGGAAGAAAACAATCTGAAATTATAAACGTCTCTGAAAATTGAAAGTTTATACCATTTTCAGTTAATTTAGCATATTTAGAACCTAAAGTGGAACTTGAAGATACTTGCTGATACACATCAATAAGAGATGGAGCAATATTCTCTCGTGCATCAAGTCCCGTTTTGCAGTTCCAACCTGTTAATAGGAAAGCCTGATTTTTGTGAAATTTTTGTGTGTATACTATTTCAAACTATTTTACTTCACAAACTATTTTTTTGTGTTTTAAATATTTCACAGCTTTTTCCACGCCAGCGGGAAAAGAATTTCAAAAAATAATTGTTTTACGCTCTGTGTGCTCTCTCCCTTTTCCCTTCTGTGTACATTCCCAAGCATGTTTTATGGATCTGGAATCTCACTGTATATACAATAAGTCCAGCTTCGAATTGATCCCTGATAAGCTGATAAGTGATGTAGGGGAATAGTAGCACTACTGGCAGATATCATTTCGTCTAACAACCAGAATCCTTTGTTGTCATCTGTGGTAATCCTATAGCATGACCCTCTGTTTAAATATTTTACGTCCTGTTGAATTTCATGCCATCCGAAGCTTACACCTAGATAAAGATACAGTGGTAATTGTTTCGATTGATTGTCTTTGTGCTTGTCAAACAATTCTGTGGTCAGCTGGATCGACTGATTTCTCTTCAATGGAACACATTGTTTATCTGATAAACTGGCGCCTTCGAAGGTCGACCGGAATTTAATATATCTAATTTAATATTTGAAGAAAGTTTATCAAAACAGCTGTGAGGTACATCCTTCAAATCTATAAATTAATATAAGAATAAAGAAAAACATGAACATTTCCCCATAATGAAATTTCAGAATATGCAAATTATGTTTGTGACATTGAAACAACATGTTAGTGAGTAAAATATAATTTTCAGGTTAAATAACGAAAGATGTGAAAAAAAAGATGATCAACATGCGTTGAATGGTTAGCTTCAGTGTCTTTAATGTCTGAGACAAAACCATTTAAATGAGACAGAAGCATTGGTCGCTCGACTAAATGCATACCTCTGCCACAGGTGTATCGGAAAATAAGTGAAGTAATTATACTAGGTAAAAATAGTAAAAAGTTCAGGTTTAAAATGTAATTCTGTAATTTCTAGGATCTTGATTAATTTTCTAGAGATCGGAAAAGTTTGCTGAAGACACGGTTGAGGTCGTAGACAACGTCAAATGAGTATAACTATTTCACTTTGATGTTTAGGAGAAACCGAGATAGGGATGTCACTCTTCTCCAACTGTAACACAGTTTCGACACAAAACCTGCAGCATGGTCGTTCACCTATGGCATATATATCGTTTACAACAAGTTAACGTGTTGTCCACAGAGAGTGAGCACATTACTTGGATATGGAGCAATGTTCTTTTCTGACTCATGTCCCGTTTTGCAGTCCATTCTGATAATAGGCGTATTTTCATCAATCTTACAATTGTTTAAGAAAGTGTTCGGTTTGAAGGTGGGGGTTCATGGTCTAGGTCGGTATGTCCATGAATGTCCAAGGCAGCTCTTCTCTAATTAGGAATAGGTTTCTGATGGCTAGCAATATAGGGATGAGTTCCTTACACTGCAACAATGAGAGGTGAATTTTTTTTTTTTTTTTTAATGTGCGATAATTTCAAGCAGCATCGTGCTCAGCCTTCGTTAATACCCTTTAATTGTTTTAAGTAATGTATTCAAGGTACAAAATTCGCATTCATGTTATTGATTTTGAATACTATTTTCTCATAGTTTTTTTTTTTTAATATTTGCTTAAAGTGAAAGATGTAGAAATTTCTATTTTAATATGCAATGCGTTAAAAATAAATCTTTCTAACAAAATTTACTTACAAGAAAAAAAAATTTAAATGAATTAAATATAAAAAATTATTATAGAATATTAAAATATACAAGAGAATATTTAAAATATTCATATATAATATATAATATTTAATTGAATTTTAATATGAATTTAATTTTAATATAAATCTTTATTATATAAAACACATTTCAAACTGGTATTTTTAACAAGGAATTTAGGTATTTCTTAATAATTTTGTAGCTTCATTGCATCCTTAGGTTAGAAGAAATCTTATCAGCCAGATGTGTTTTGCTCTGTATTCTTCATGAGCTACTAATCCGTTGAATTTCATTCATTCTTCATCAAGAAGACCTATTTTATTCTAGGACAGACAGCTAAAAATTGACTTGGCATATCAACAGCTAAATAATAGAAATCACACCAAAATTATACAGGCTTTCCCTGAATTTTGGGCCAAACTTTAAAAAAGGATAAAATACACATAAAAAGAAACATTTTTTTCTTTTTACAAAGTTTTCATCTTACATAATTTTCATTACTATTCCTGGAATGCTGTACTAAAAAGGTTCTTTGTATGTATTTTATCTTCCTTCAAGTTGAACCCATGAATTCAGGAACATTTTGTATCAAAAGTAACACTGTACTCGAATGAGAACTAATCACTAATAAACTTTTATCTGATACTGCACACAATTTTTACTGCACAGAGTTTTTTTTTTCCCTGCAGCCACTGATGAAGTCAATGGTTGGTTAAAACATACATTTCTGTCTCGCGATATGGAAATAATAATAATAACATATGATGTATAATAATAATTATTATTGTTATTATATTATTTTCACTATCACAAAAAAAGTTTCCCAATAAAAACTAATCATTAGAAAACCTTTCTCTCATAGTGCACATAATCTTTGTAAAAAGAATTTTTCATGCAAGCACAGATGAAGTCAATGGATGGTAAAAATATGCATTTATATAAATATTGTTCTCATAATTAGCTCGAAATAGGGACTTTTGACCTAATCGCATGTAGTAAACAAAAAGAAAACTGTGGACATTATTAAAAATTGGAAAGTGAGCTAAGTTTTATAATATTTGACTCGAATGTACTTATTTACATTTCAAAACTTAATAACTTTTCCATGCCTCGAAATTTATCATTTGGAATTGAGCTGCTGAAAAGCCTTCCTTGTGGCAATTCTTTTCCTCACGTTTGGATCCGAGGAGATAAAATGAATAATAAAAAGTCCGGTACCAGAAATTGAATTCTAGTGTTACTTCGACTCCGCCATCTTGATCTCGCATTCCTTACCAAGGATTGCTCCGACCGGTAGCAAAGTGAACCGGAGTAATGGGTCACGTGACCACGCTGGAAATCTCCAGGGTGTGCTCCCGTTTTCCAGGAAAGGGATGTTATAAAAACGGGCTGAGTCTATCCGTATTAGGTAAAAAGGGCGATGAAAATGGTGTGGATCAGACCAGACCATCCTTTTCCAGAGCTCCCGCAGCCTGATTTATTTCTCTGCGCTGTCGGGATTTTAATTTGGATTAACGTTCGTTTCATCGGAAGTCAAGGTAGTTTGGGATTTAACTGAAATTCACTTCAAATCGATCCCCGATTCAAATTGATCTTTGAACGTTTTGATGTTTAACCTCATAATACTTAGATATTTTTTCATTTTTATATAAATTATTTCTTATAACATGTTCTTGGAAACAGACCTCTGACACACCTCAACGTGAATCTCGTGGGACACTCTGGGTAAGACTGAATCCGCTCTAGTGACAAATGGTCTCAGCACAAAATGCCAGCAAAGAAACACTTGGGATTTTCAAATGTGGTTTGTTGTGTTTGAAAAAGAAAACTTATTACAAGTTTTTAAGGAAATGCAAAGTATTTTTGTCTGCTAGCAATTTTAGTTTGACCTGATGCCATGAATGTTTTTAGTGGTTCGGAATTCACTTTAAACCGTAGGTCCCGGAATAATATGACTGCAGAGCGTTGGGCGTGTAGTACTGACAACCTTATCCCGTAAAAAAAACATCTCATCTCAGACGGCCTTGGCCCACCACGGGGCTGTTGCACCAATGAAGAAGAAATATGTTTAGTAAGATGTGATTCGTACACTCTTGGGAGAAACTGAAATTTCTGAACAGTATAGTATATAAAACGACAACACCCAGGAAAGTAAGTGAAAGTTGTATTCAAGGTGTGTGAGCCTAACAACTTAGAACTTTTTAAACACAATTATATGCACTTAATAGTTCCAGAAATTATTTCCTTTATTTAAATGTTAAAAAAATTGGGAGATCTTTTAAGGTTGTAGTAGTTATGGTTAGATTATATCACGATAAAATAAGATTAAATAGCATAATTCCGAAATGTTCCTTCTAAAACTTAACAGATTGTTCTCCAGATTTGAAATTCCAAATTTACCGCTATCCGTGTTTAATATCCATGAAACTAAAATGGGTACTGTATAATTACAAAATTGCCTAATTAAATGTTTTAATAAATAATTATCTTACTAGAAGTTGAATCAAACTTCGGAAAATATCTACTGGTACTGCAGAATATTGAACTAAATTCTAGTCTTACAAGTGCAATACTTTTATGGGATGCTTTAACTCATGTCATTTGCAATTTTCGTAATTTAGAGAGATTTATTGAGATGTAGATAGAATGGAACGGCCACTAAACTTTATATTGCAATAACATATTGAATTATCAAAAGAGTCTAAACAATGTTTCCGATGAGATCTATACATTCATAGTGGCCAATACAATCTTACTTGTCATTTATTGATATAAATAAAAGTCCGAACCTTGAAGTTAATCAGAACCAACATCACAATTTAAAAAATGTTCACATTTCCAATTATTTATTTACAAAAAAAGACCTAAAAGATTAATGAAGCATTTAAATTTACTTAAAAATCAAACATAACTTTTGGGATCTCGTTTAAAAAGATGTGACATACTTAATCGTGGAATCATCAAATAAGGATCATCATCATCAAAGAAATCTTTCGAAATAACCAAGAATATTTTTAAGATTAGATTTTTTTGAGAATGAGATAACCAGGTGATGCGATGCAATATCTGAAGTATTCTCATGACGTAGAGGAATGGCGCTTGTTTATTGATTTGTCAAAAGTTAACCTAAAAACTGAGTAATTCCAAAAGGGAAACAAATTCCTGTCGCATATTCTATTAATATGAGAGAAACTTATGCAAATATTAAGATTATTCTAGACAAGATGCTGTATAAAATCGTATATTTGTATGTTTATGATGAAAGGAATTTATAGGTTCATTTGTTTTTTTTTATAACTATGTTATGTTTTTTTTTTTTTTGTCATTTTTGTGAAAGACATAGACATAAATTACTACTTTTTTTGTATTGAAGGATAAATTTAATAATATAATGAAGCAATTAAAAAAGTAAATTAAAATAATATAATGAAGCAAATCAAAGATAATCTTTTAAAATTAAAGAAGGAATACCTAAGGATTGCAAATTAGAGAACAGATAAAATATGAATTTTTTGAAGGATGATTGAATTATTTAAAAAAAAAGGTACATACGTTGTATTGAAAAAGTAGGGAACAAAAGAAAATCTAATAATTATATTTACTTGAAATGTCTTTGTGATAGAACAAAAATTTTGCACACCAGTTCAATTAAAGTAAGACATTTCTTGAAGTGTTAAATTGTTGTTTGTTCTTATTGCATTGTACATATTAAATCTGAAGTAAAAATATAGCATATGCAAGAAGTTTTAATAATGGGGATAGTCGAAAAATCACGTAAAATGTGCAAAATATTTTATTAAAAAATAATAAAATAAATCAAACTATAAATAATAACTCAATTTAAGCAAGAATTGTTCTAAGAATAAATAATGACAAAACTTTGAACATCGTCTCATTGTGCATTCAAAAATGGGACCTTGTTTCTCAACCCTTAATTTTAATTCACTTTTCTACATGTAGGAAATCTTACATGTTCCAATGTTTGCTCAAAGTGTTTTAAAGGAATGTTTACATAAACAAATGCTTTTAGGTCGCACCACATAAAGTATGCCAATGACCATGAGGGCAAAGTCCTTTCGTAATGAGGTGGTCGGCAAAAAAGGTCTGTGAGTAATGCCATTGTTTTAACGCTTTCGCTTCCGATCCCGTGAGGATATGTTGATAGCTATTGTCCCACCCTAGAAATGAGTTTTTCGGAATATGTCTTAAATTTTACAAAAAATATGATTTGAAAACTTTTGATAAAACCTGATTATGTGTATCATACCGATTATCAAGTAATATGTAGATCTTTCTTGATATTTTGACTACGCACCAGAGCGTGATGTCCTCTAGTAAAATTATTTTGTAAATATTACATTACACACATGAGCGTGACGTGTAAAAAGTAAACAAAATTGTGAAATAAACGACATTATTCTTCTCTAATAAATATTTAATATGAATAAATTAGTGTAAGTTGTTACAATGATGTTATTCCTACAAACTTTGGGGGGAAGTGAATTATTTTTCACTCTCAAAATTAACATCACATCGGTAATCCTTTATTCCACTCAGAAGAAAGGCAGAGCATCGCTACGGCTGTATTGGGAACGTTTTCCCAGCAAGCTTATGCCGGACCACAAAATGTTTGAGCAGATAGGTAGCCACTTCATTTCTGATCGTGTACATTTCGGATTGCTTGCAATCCGTTTACCAATAGAAAAATAAGTGTTTTATCTGGTTTAAAAACATTTGGAAAGGTATCCTTAAATACTTAACAATTTATCATAAAAATGCTTTGAGAAATAATGCTTAATGAAAACATTTCCTTCTCCATGGTAATACTTAGCTTGACCTCATAACAAACATATACTTTTAAAGGTAAGTGTTTGGTAGTGCAATTTACTGAAACAATTTGTCATTAGAGTTTATTTCGGAATTTTCAAAAGTTTGAAATTTGTTGTTGCGTAACTTTTCTATAATCCCACACTGCTTTTTTTCCCATATAAAGGGTGGTTCAACGGTGGTACAGCTAAATATACAAATGCTAAAATATACATTTTTGCATAGGAATTCATGGTCAGAATTGAGTAGTTGACATGGACACACGCCGCTGCATCAAATGATATCTGTCACGGGACAACTTTCAAGTCCCCACGTCTAGTAACTCCTATACGCACTCTATTTTACTGATGCTTACACTGTTTGGGAGATATTAAAAATATAGAAAAGGCAAACATGCATCTAATTTATAGTGTTGTTAATGGGGACGGCAGAGCATCGCTCGCTGCGGCTGTATCGGGAACGTTGAGCGGTTGCATCTGCACCTTTATGAACAGCTGTGACTGAAGGACTGTAGCAAGTACTGCACAACATCCAAACATGTAAGAAACCATCTTGAACATTGTGGATGAAACACCCCACATAAGTACAAGAGTTATTTCATGTCGTTGAGGATCTCGTTGCTGAACTATCCTTGGCATTTTTGGAATTATCCGCTCATCACTCCTTTAACGCTACCAAGTATGTAATATTGATGTTGGTCGCAATTTTGAGCATTTATTGTAAACAAAATTATGTTTATCTTTTCATGTCTAATTGTTGTATGTGTGTGTTCGTACCTCAAAGCGTCACTTTCGACCCTACATTCTTATACCAAAAGTTACGTTTTAATAATCTGCATCACCCCTTAAAGTTTTCCACATGACAGTAGAACCATCTTGTATATCTTCGGTTCAAAATGTGCTTGATTATGTGTACGTGGTCTATCTGATAGAATGTGTGGAGTTTTTCGGACATTCGAGATGAAAATTTAAGAAATTGCGCTAAAACACCTCGTAGATGTGGATTTAGTAGCATTTCTGGATGAAGATACCTACTCAACTAGCATTATAAGTTACTCGACAATGTATTTCTCGGCTTTTGCATGCAATGGAAATGGTTTAATAGAATTTGAATTATTATCATTTCATTGAAAGATATTTGAGTCCCACAGTAATTAGGAGGTAGAGACATCGCAAAGAGTTCAGCTACCTGTGAATTTATCTTTGAGAGCCAAAAACTTTTGAATCATAGGCTTATTCGAGATAAAAAAAAAAAAAAGTCTTTCTTGCTTCTCGTATGATTATCACACACACCAAGTTTTGTTGAATTCTGAGAAATATTTTAAAAGTTAAGTGTACAATATGTTATATTTCACTCTGATTTTTGACTATTTCATTTGAAAACATTATTATTTGTATGTAGTTCAGAATAAAGCTTGCTGAAAGGTTTGTGTACATAAATGTTTAATAAGTCTTTTTTTAAGCAAAAGACCCTTATTTTAGGCTTTTTCATTAATGAACGTGAAATATTTAAACAAAATAAATAAAAAATAACTGTACAAAATCTTGATAAAATGTACATATTTATTTGAAGCTTTTTTTTTTTAAATGTTTCCTACAGGTCAATCCTTGATGCACACTCTCATACAATAATTATTTCTTATTTTTCTGGTCGTTGCATCTACTAAGGAATAGAGCCTGTAACTTTCATGGTTTATTTCGTAGATTTATTGGTGGGTTCAATACCTTAATTGAATTTAAAGAATTTCTAGCAAAGCAGACTGTCTCTGTTTGAAACAGACCTGAAAAAGGGGATTTCAAGGTATCAGACCTTTAAGCCAGTCTATTTTTCATTCTTTTCTGTGGCATTGAATATTCCCGGCTTCTCATCCGGCTTTTAGAGTAGAAAGGTTGAAGTATGGAAAAAGGAAGTAGGAGGTGCTGACTCCTTTTGCTATTTGGAGAGAATATAAAACATGGATGTTGCAATGGTGTCATATTTAGTAGCAATATTATATTATGTGAATCTTTTGTAAACGTTTTGTTTCGAAAGTATTATTTATTTAATTTTATTTAATATAAAGGATAAGTATTAATATAATAATAATAATTTTATTGCGGTTTTTTTTTTTTATTCACATTAATAACTTGCGATTCATTTTGAATTTTGATAAGAAGTGATAGAGAACAATAGAGGGAGAGAATAATTTCGGATAGTAAATTAAATTAAAATACTGTATAATCTTTCAGGAAATTCAATAAAAAAGTTCTTTTTTGTCAAAATAATTTTGAAAGATGACTCGCTTATGTAAAAACATATATTTTATTTTTATATATTTTCGAAATACAAATTAATATATCAGCTTTTTAATTTTTGTCTACAATGGAAAAAAAAAAAGAACTAATATATTTTTATTTAATATATTTCGAAACATAGATAAAGCACAGGTTAAAGAATAGATTTACCCAGTGAGATAGAAGTGTTTTCATCTTTATTTTCACTATTTTTCATTTTTATAATTCCTAGTATGTTTCATTTTTATTTTAGAATTGATGTTTTTTAATTTTGACACCTTGAGATGGTTAATTACAGTAACCTCTTAATAAAGCTTCTCCTGTTATTGGGCTTCAAAATGCCTTTTGAGATGTTAATCGCGCTACATAAAAGCCATACCGACTAGCCATAACATCTACACAAGCCATACCGACAAGTTACAAGCCATGCCGACTGACGCGTTGACAAGCACTTCAAGTATCCCCTTGTTTTGAACAGATCGAATGAAAATTTGCTATTGCAGAATTTACTGATCTTATAGTCATCTTTAAAATAGCTCAAAAAATACGTGATGAATATCTGATACAAATGATGATTTTTTACAATCATTTCGGAGAATTATTCTTAAATAATAATCAGACAACAGTTGTTTTTGCATAAATACTGAGCAAAATTTGAGATCAATTTTTCTTAGGTCATCCTTTGTAAGTGTGTAAAATTATCCAATATTTTTACAAATTTGAAACGCTTACAAATATAATTTTAAAACCACATTTATTTTTTCACTACTTTTTATTTGGGGACAACTAACATCTTCTTTAGAAAAAAATAATATTGTTCAAGATATTTTGAGAATTAATGTTAAAATTCATTGTTAAGGAGACAATTCAATTGTATCCTCCAATAAGACCTTCTCTAGCAGAGACAGTTACTTCTTTAACAGTTTAGTTGTTGTGAGAATTTTCTCAGACGTGAGGCTTATAAAAAGCCGTCTTAGATAAACAGTGAAAATTGTAATGAAACTTTTTTGTTTTTTTAAAAACAAATAAGATTAAATATAATACAAATATAGAATCATTGTGCTTAAAACGCACAATTTTGTTTTGCTTGTCTTATGCTATTCTATAATACTTTGCTACCTGTTAAATTGGTACTGTTATTTTTATGGAATTTATGTGTTTTTTGTAAGCAAATTACAGACTACAAGAATGTCTTTTAAGTGAGTGAAAATTTTACACCTTTAAAGTTGTAAAAAATAATGTATTATGAAAAATCTGTGTTTACATGAATTCAAAAATTTTCATAAACATCATAGTAAATAATTGACAGAAAAAAAGTCACGTGTTAGGAAATGTGAGTCGGTTTGAAAATCCAATTCAGAAGTAGTGCTATTTTACAATACAGTTTTATTAGTTTGATAATATATATTTATATATAAATGTATAGTAAGCAAATTTAGAATACAAGAATGTCTTTTAAGGGAATGCAAAAAAGCTGTTTTTATAGAAACATTTAGACATATTGGTTGAATAAAAGTTATTGAATTTCTTTCACAAATTATTCTAAATCCATTAATAAAGATCATACCACATAAATTCGTCAGGTGTCGGCATAAGAAATCTGACTCCAGAGTCGACAGTCAAGATTCAGAACTATTTTGGCTGACTCCCCACTCCTGGTTAATTCAAGCTGGTTTATATTGATAATAATATAGATACAATGATAATAATTACACTGATAAAATGATATACACAAGCAATAAAATTTCAACCCTTAACTATCTCAAATAGATTTAAATAGATAAATATATCTACTAAACTCTTTCTTAACCTTTAGATATTACTATTATACTGTAGATATTTTTTACATAACAATAATGCCATATATTCAAACTCATTTAATTTGTGCTGTTTTTTTGTGCGATATTTTATGATATATATATATACTATAAAATAAATTCCATCAACTGCATATTATGAATAAGAATTAATTAAAAAATATAATTAAAAATGGAAACAACAGATTGTTGTCAAAATAACATACATTAAAAAGAATCCAACAGATGGCCCAACGAATATTATATCATCACATTACCACGAATTTTATTAGATGCGAGGAAGAATCTTCAAGCGACGAAGTGACTTTGTACCACTAGAAAATCCACGTACTTAACTACGAATAGCTTTAAATGTGCATTTTGGAATTTAAATACGTAAAAAAAAAAAATGCCCTGATGTGTAAATTAAATTGTTCTTTGTTTAATAAATTAATTTCTTGCTACATCGTTGATTTACATAATTTCCATGTAGGACTTTATTATGTTGTCCGTATTTACTGCATAAAAGAATTATTTTTAAATGCGTTGCAAGCAATATATTATACAACTAAAAAGATGTTTCAGGATATTTGTTTACGCACAAAAACTGGTTTGAGTGTTCTAGAAATTGAAAATACATTTCTGATACTATTACATACAGACCGAGAAAAATATTAATGTAATTTTTTATATCTAATCTCATCCGAAAACTACAACAACCTTTCTCTTTCCCTCTCGGGAAACCTCTGACATTCAATACCTTATATAATTAATACAAAGGTAAACCATTTGTTTCTGTCTTACCATCTTTTCTTACTGGATATATGTGGGGCTGAAGATCTCCTGTTAAAATCTGCAATTGTAAAATAAATGCTTCATAAAGTTCTGAATGTTTTAATGGGAAAGATTTTTATTTATGGAATGCAAAATAACATCTGAAACACCATTAGTAAAATTGACTCTGCAGCTACTTTTTTAAACAGTCATCTGATCATTTAGAAATCGAAAAGTATTTATGTAAATACTGAAATTTATCAAGTAAAAAAATGTCAGGTGGAATCCCTCCTTATCTGGCGAGGTAGAGTCTCTTTAACAAACTGATCAAATAAATCTTCTTCGAGTGAGACTTATATTAAGTGGGAGTATCGGTGAAATTCAATCCTAAGCGACATGGCAGGGTAACAGAGATAAAAATAAGAACTTTTAAAATTGAAACTAACCATTTGCAATCTGAGTTCATTTTCAAAATTTAGAAGACCTTACACGTATTTTTACCTTTTCTTTCAATGAGGAAAGAATTGGAAATGGTAGAATTTCTTAAAAATTGTAGATATCTTTGTGAACAATTAAAAAAGAAAATATTTGATTTGAATCTAGAATTTCACAAAATAAAGGTTATTAATAATACAGTATAAAGCACAGATACAGGACACATAAATATAGCGCATAATTTATCCGGGAATATTTTATTCGATTTATTAAACTAAAAATTTATACTCTTTGGTTGATAATGCTACACAATGCGCAATATTAAAAAAAAAAAAAAAAAAATTTTTGGAATTGAAAAACAACATCTATTTTGTAAGTTCAGTTTTGATTAAACTAATTTAATAGCATAAAATAATCTAATTGTATTTTAAGGAAATACAGAAATAGTTAGAAAGTTAGAAAAAGTTTTTGAGAATTGCCAGTAATTTATAAAATTTGCATTGAATCATTAAAAATGATTTTATGTTTTCGTTACGGTTTACCTGATACATTGATTTAAAAAATAAATTAATTGAAAATAATTGTTTTTCTATAAATTTAACGGAAAAGTTGCTCATTATTTTGTGGTCTAGTATTTTTTTTAATTTGCTTCGTATTTTTAATCAATTTGCTCGTTATTTATATATTGATTATTGTTACAATTTTTAAGTGGAATTTAAATTTCGAAGCATTTTAATATTCTTATTCTACCTAAAACAACAACATCAAAATTCTGCTTCCAGACTTTTAAGTTCTACACATGAATAGTAAAAGCAGGAAGGTAGGTAGGTAGGTAGAAAGGAAGGTTGGTAGATGAGGTGAGGTTAAATGGTTCAAGGCTGATATTTCCAAGCTGCTTAAAGTCAATTATGAAATCAATTATAGAGAAAGAAAAGGTAAGTCTGGAAACAAATGTAAAAATTTAATAAGCTAACAAATGTAAGCAACAATATTTAATGTTAATATTAAATAGATAATGCAATATTAAAATGCGTTATAGATAAAAAAAAAAAAATACATGAAGAAAACTTTCAATGAGACGGAAATTATTTGCAGATAATAAAATTCCAAAATTTTAAATTTCGCTTCGGGTCTCGTGAAGATGTGTTGAAAGTTATTGCCCCGCCGTAGAAATGATTTTTTCCTAAAATGCGACTTACTTTTATAACTAATAGGATTAAAAAGTAGTAATAAAACATGATTGTGTGTATTTGGCTGATTACTAAGTAATATTTAGGTTTTTCTTGATAGAATAAAACTTGCGTTCTGTCTTGTGATATGTAAAAATGAAACAAAATATGTTAATTTTGTATGATACTTTATCACTAAAAATATTTAATATAAATGAATTATTGTTTTATATAAATGAATTAATTATTGGTTACAATGATATTATTACTGCAAACATTATTTTTAAACATTTTATTTGTGAGTCGCTGTCATAACTAATGTTTCGAAAGATCTGCCAACAAATTTGTAATTACATCATTTGTTAGAGGCTTATTAGATTGCACTTTTCTTTTTTGGGGGACTTAAAACCCTGAAGAACTATCGTCTCTACAACTCCTATTACAAGATTTTTTTAATAACTAATGAAGCTATGAATTCGAAACCACATACCTTTGCAAGCATCTAATCTTTACTGCAACCCAATATCAGCACACACGCCTAACGTTTATTGCTGATGTAATTAGAGACGAAATATTAAGGCTCAGTTCTTCCCTCAGTTTCCTCTAATACATGACTGACTACTGAGACATCATTCCATACCACGAGATGTCGAGTGATTGCTTATTTAGCTCTGGCGTTACATCACGTGCCAGTGCGACATCGGCAGCGAAAGTATTAAGCTAAGTCTGGCTCTCACTGAGTATTCTTCAACTTTTCAGCAGCCTGATGAAAAATTGGCTAGCGCTATGGCCTTTGGTACCACAAGTTTCAGGTTCGAATCTTGGCGTTGGCATGGGTGTGTGTTAGTGGTTCAGAATTCATGATAAATTGTAGGTCCCGGTCTAATTAGCTCAAAGTGTGCAAAAAATGACCGTAAAGCGACCTACCAAACCTCCTTTTCAGAAAGGTCGTAAAATATCGTGTTTTCATCACAAGTTTGATTTTGCTCTCTGTCATGGATTCAGATTTAAATGTTGCCGAAAGTGTTTAAATACATTTTTTTTTTTTAAACCTATTTATTTTTATCTAGAAATTTATTTTCAAAAGTTAATGCTTTGACTTTGATTGGTATTTTGAACGAACTTTTTAAAGCATAAAAATCCCTGATGGATATCAATGCTGAAGGAGATTAATATGCTTAGGTTTTGAATGTTGTTGTAGTGGTGTGAATATCTGCTAATTCTATTGCAGTTTGCAATGACGGAAATTCAAGAAAATTTACTTCTTACTATGGTGTAATGTTTTTCTTTTGGGACATAAGATGAATGTTGAAAAGTCACCTGTTTTACTTCAAAATAAGATACGCCGAGAGTTAAATTTATTTACTAAATTTTTCATTTCAAGCTGCCACTGCCAATTTTTTGAGTTCGATGAAGAAACGCTGTCGACAATTCACACCACAAAACGATGATACATTGTCTGAGATTCATCTTTTGAGCTGAATTTTTCACGCAAAAGAATCCGAGGTAGATATCGATGCTCAAAAGATTTATATTTTATGCGTTTAGGTTGTGGAGGTTATTCAAGTGGTAGAAAAGCTATTTTGATTATATTGAAGTCTGCTATAACGGAAATTGAAGAACATTTACTTCTCGCTGTCTCAATATTCGTGGATACAGATTTTTTTTTTTTTTGATGTCATAAAATGAGTGTTAAAACCCACCTGTTTTACATCAGAATCCGTTTCACTTATTGACGGACAGTGAAGAACATTACTTCCTACTTTTTCAATATTCATGAGTTTTGTTTTTCTTATGGTGGCATGAATGTTGTGAATATCTAAAATGACAGAAATGGAAGAACACTTACTCTTTATTGTAGGGTATTGTGTTTCTTCTGGTGGCATAAGATGATTGTTGTTTTATTTCAGAATACAAAGAGCCCAGAATTACATTTATCTACTAGATTTTATTTTCAAGCTGCCACAGAAGGCAAAAATTCGAAGAATGCAGCTGTTGGCAATTTTTAGCTGTTGTGCCTTTAAATCTGCAATAAACGATATGTTAGTGCAAAAACATGTGACACGATTCCGATGTAAATTGTCGGCCTATACCAGACCTATAACGGTTTCAAAAGAGGGCCACTTTGAGGTTCATGGGAAGACTAAATTTTATTTACAAGCATTATATATATATATATATATATATATTCAAATAAATGAAAATTAAGGATATAAATTAGATACACAAGTGCAGTTTATTCCAAGAACGAAGATTTTCAGAGTTCTCGGAGTCTACGACGATTCTAATGCACCTGGTCTGTGGCAGACTTTAATTATCCCACGGAGTGATGCACGAAACCACAAGGGGCTCACTTCGTAAACAGGCAGAATCTCCTGCCTGTTCAGTCACTTTACAGAAAAAGATAAAAGCAACACTTCTTGTCAACTCGTCGCAGAATACTCGCTGTCTTCTCTAAAAACCTCCCTTTAAGAAACTCCGTCAAGAGGCAAGAGGATCAGCTTCCCTCACTTTTAATTGAAGTGAACACTTCCTCACCCCATTGTCTTTCACCAATCACTATGCAACAACTCATCAAGTAGTCAATATTCCATCTGTAGTATTTACGTAGTCAATATCCCATCTGTAAATGTTTCGACCTGTGACGGTCGAAGAAACAATCGCTAATTGCATGATACATCATTATCCATGACATTAAATATCTGCTGTCAGATTTGAGTGACAGGTTGTTCGCATATGTACAAAACGTTAATTGCATGTAATACAAATATCCACGATACTGCTTATCTGCTGTCAGATTTGAGTGATTGGTTGTTTAGCACCAGTTAAAAATATACATTCCTTTCCCCTGGGAACAGAAATCCTATATTTCTTTTCGTGGGAGAAATGCTACAGCATGGATTATTGGGAGAAACACAGTTTGAACCAAGAGTGTGGAGTAAAGCCAAAAAAATTCTGGCTCCCTACTTCTGATTCGAATTTTTATACCGATTCCCGACTAAATTTTGTCTGTTGTGATCTTTATGTATGAATTTAGAAAAAAAGAATATTCAATAAATAAATTAACTTTTATTAAAGTCTTATCTATAAACACATGCTTTTTCATTAACATATCATTTATTGCAGATTTAAATGCACATTATTTGCATTAATTTAAAATATATCCTTTAACTGTAAAGTTGCTTACAGATAAATATATATTCTATAAAAATAACAGTACTGAATTAACAGGTAATAAAGTATTATAGAATAGCTTAAGCCAAGCAAAAGAAAATTCTATATTTTAAATGTACAATTTTCTTTTGCTTGACTCAAAAGTCAGAATAGCTGGTTAAATGAGAAATTTTTATGTAAATGATTTACTTTCCTTTCCCAGATGTCCATTTTCTGTCAAATCTCAATTGGCTAGTAGCATTTCCATGAAATGACTATCCCTGATAAGTTCCACGATAACTACAAATTTTTGCCCTCTGCTATCGCCAAGCTCACGGAAATTTCATGTTTGGCGACTGATGTCTTCAATTATAGAGCCTCTAGAATTATATATATATATATATATATATATATATATATATATATATATACATATATATATATCTATATATATAAGTTAAATTTAAATAATTAAATTTATAATAAATTTTAATATTTGTTAAGTTTAAAATCTTCTATTTCAAATTTTTCGAACTTTTACTTGTGATAATTTGAAAGATGGATTTGTAGTATGTATTTCGATTTCTGAAGTAATCATCAGTAAGAAAGCGGACGAGGAAATGTATTTCTTAGAGAGGAAGCATTGTGTATCTTGTATATACGAAGCGTCATACATACAGTACAAATCTACTTCTATAATTGGATATGGAAATTCGTATTAGAATCAAAATATTCGCACATAAGGAAGCCGGCATGTGGTATAATTTTAATTTTCGGCACAAAGCATTCCTACGAATCTTTATGCAGCACAATGAAGTTCGTAAAATCAAAATATCACAGTGGACCAATACCACAATCAATCACAGTGGACCAATCCGCATTTTCCTGATTCGCTGCGAATATTTTTAATTTTCACAGTGGACTTTTTTTGATGATTAATCAGCATCTCACAGATTTTCTGGGAACATCTTTAACAAATTATTTGTTAACTTTTAGAGATTTTATGAAAATCTTCATTAAATATTTTACACTTCATTAAAGAATTTTTATAATGTTTTGGTTTTTATTGTTAAAGTTACCAAATAGATTAATACCAAATAGAAAATTTGTAATGTATTCAATATTGCTGTTCACAGATGAATGAGCAAATGACAGTTTTTTACCCTTAGCACTTTTAACTGGACTTTTATCCTCGAACTAAGATTTATTTTCTTTAATATCGTACACTACCTTATTAAACATATTACCTTGAATTGAAGTAATGTGTAAAAAATGTTTACGAACGCAAAAATACCACTGCTTAATATTTCATGCTTATTAAATGTTTAAAAATACCAACTTATTTTTCACGAAAACTTACAAATTGTCATAACAATGAATAAAATAAGAGGCATTTCATAATTACTGTGACATTTTTGTTCTGAACCTTCGGTTCTTTTAAGACATGTTTGAAATTACCAATTTTTGTTTTTGAATGTAAAAAACAAAAATAATATATGGAAATGCAGGATTTTAAATATAACATGTTCAAATAAAATATATACATATATAGTATTCTGCAGTAACTCGAATGGCCCTTCTAGTAAAAAAAAAATGTTACTGTTATTTCGTGTTCCTTTCGTTGTATTTCGTGTTCTTTCAAACTTGATGGAATACGAAACTTAGAAACGAACTTTCCTTGCGTGTTTTGAAAATGAAGTCGAATGCATGTGCGTCATCTACATTTTCATGTTATTTTTAGAAATATTTTTTTGTGTTTTTCTTTCTTCGGAAGACATTTGTCAAACTTAGGTACTACTAATCTAGATAATAAGATAAGTAATAACCTAGCTAATTATAACACAAAATATTGTTTTAAGTAAAAATGCACTGAAGAATGCTTACGTTACTCTTATTCCTTTTTAACGATGGAAAAGAAATAATGATGTGTTATTTATTTGCGTCAGGTTACAAAGTCGTCTTGAAAATAAACTTTCTATAAGGTTTAATGATGGTAACTAGAAACGTAACAAGAACATATTTGTAAATACTTTGTTATATAATGTGACTTTGCTAGTCAATTGTTTTCAAACATTTATTTTTATTTTTATAAGATTTAAGTTCTCATTGAAACATTGTTCCTTTATAATTAAAATTTCAAACTTCAGTTCTGAATTCAATGCGAAATTCTGCTTCTCCTATTTCTTATCTTTAATAGTGAAAAGGCCAATTCATGGTAGAAGACAAAAATCCCCCTCCAAAAAATATTAATAATACTTAACAATCTTTGAATATATAAACCTTTTATAATATAAACTATATTATTATAATATAAACTATATTATTTTGAAATATTGGTTTTTATAAGAGAAATAAATTAAAATGAAATAGTTTGAAGTGAAATGCCAATCACTAAATTTATCGTTAGTTAAGGTTAATTAATTTTTTATAAACATCGATGTCTGTTTAATTAACGGATAGAAATTAAAAATAACGAATAAATAGTTATCAGGAATACATATTAGATTGTTTTTGGTGAAATGTCAGATTTCGAGATTACGGAATTTATGTATATACATACATATATATATATATATATATATACATTGGTGCCAGTTGTGTGGGTCGGGAAAGTTAAAAAAAATCTGTGTGTGGAGGCATTCGAGTATATAGCTAGTAGAGTTAATGCCAAACACAAACACATACTTTTTCTTGTGAGTTCAAATAATACAGCAAAAGCAGCCAGGAATTCAACAAAGTATTTGGAAGTGACAAAGTAAAAGAAATAAATGGTACCTAAAGCTCTCATATGAATCTGGAATATGTGGACACGCATCATCAGTCATCGAAAACAATGAACTGCTAACATTATTTGAATTTGATCCTCGCCAAGAAAAAAATGGCACACATTATTCTATAGTCACTTGCATGCAGTTGGTAAAAGCAAAAAAAAAAAAAAATGAGAAGTTTCCGAAACGCTCCGCAGAGTAGTGATATGAGAACAATAATGGATTTTGTACAATAATCGTCACTGATTACACAATGACTGCAGGCTTATGAGGGTCTAAAGACGTGAGGAAATCAATCTTTCTTACGAAGAAGAGAATGGTGACCGTCTAGTGGAGTTAAGATGGTGTTATCCAAGATTCATTTTTGAAAGTGGTGAAGCTATTAATACAGAAAATTCTTGTACTGATCTTGATACAATGCATCAAAGATTACGTGATATACGGCTTAGATGGGCCAGTACAAATAAAAAGTATACCTCTTCAAGACATCGCAGGAACACACGTTTCTAAAAAACGGTTAAAACATTATACATCTTGCACTATGAGTTTCTTCCTCCCAGACTTTTCACCAACCGAATACAACATTATTAAGCATTTGAACTTTTCCATAAAAGTGAAAAGGTACATCAATAAAACAGATGTCAGAAACGCCTTTGAGAAGTCTATTCTGTCCGAACGCCGGATTACTATGCTACTAATATAAATACTCTCTTATCTCCACATATCCTCGAATATCTCGAACACATCCGAATATATGGAATATATCCGACATTTCATCTGCAACAACCTAGTTTACTAAACGATAAACTAGATATAAATATGTGAATGCCTAGTGATATGTTTCAAATGTTGATATAATTTTAAGGTAATTTGATGAATGGACGTTTGATGAAATGCACAAATTCAACTTCAGGATGAAAATAAATTCTATTTTGCTAGTATGGGAGAGAAACTTAATTCGAAAACTTTTAAAATCTACTTTCTTCTGTTCTATTTTATCATAAAATAAAATATATTTAATAATGCTTTCAAGATTTACATGTAACACTAAACGATAGAATATTTTTAAAGACAGGATACTTCAGTATTGCATTTTAACACAATTTAAGAAACATGTCTCAGGATTATAAATTTCTAAAGCTATTATTTATAGATTCCTTAATTTAGAACTGTTATCTCCGAAAAATTCACAATGAATGCTTGACAGAGTTTGTACTATTCATTGGAGTTATATCGAGAAAAACTATAGTATTTTTTATAGATAAATTACGAATATTGTTACACTTTATAAATTTGTTTTTTTTTAAGTTTATTTAAGATCTTCCTAATACCAAGGTTTTGGGATTATACACTACAAATTTTATGTAACGAAATGGTTGAATATTTATCTATTATTATAAAATTTATACGAATACATTGTTTTTTTTCCTTTCAAATTTAAATGATGTATAAACAGATATCATTCAGAATTTTCCGTAAAAGAACAATTCAAAATATCGAAGCTAAATCTCTTGCAAATAATATAGAAGAATTAATATACTAAAAAAATTTGAATTCTTGATTTTAGCTTGAGGTTTTCCTAATGTCCTCAATAAATATATTTTATTTTATTTATAAACTATATTTATGTTTGGAATTAAAAGAATTCATAAGTTTTGGTAAATTATTTTATATCAGAATGTTTTTATATTAAAAAATGTCAAAGTGATTAAAATAGCTTATTAAGAACCTATTATTCTATTATTGAATGCTACAGCAGAAATTGTTGAAATTAATTTTTCTCGATTCTTTTTACTTCTCTAAATATCTGAAATTTTTTACTTGCCTTTTACCTGCATTCCTGGGTATAATTCAGTACCAATGGACTAATAGTGCTTCCAGGAATACTATAACTGTGTATGTTTCTCTTGAAACTTTTTACTTATTCAAACAAAAAAAAAAAAAATCACGGGTTCTTGGAAAACTTGGTTGACTAATCACAAGAGAATTATGCTTCTGATCTTGGTGAGTTTCCTGAAGCTATTGCTCGAAAATAACGATGTATTTTTAGCTTATGGTATGGATTTATTGAAAAAAATAGAATCTATAAAAAAAAATATTCTTCCGAATCTAAAAAAAAATAAGGCAGTGTGCTATAGAGCTCATGAAATGAGTATAGATACAATTTCCTGTGATGAACTACGCATGAAAATGTTTCAAAGTTACGTGAGATTTCGTTTTATTTCAGAATCACATCAGGTCTGAGATTGTGCGGTAGTCTATATTATTTATACTTTTCAGCGGCTCACGTAATATCAAGATGGGAGGGAATTATTTGTTATTTTACCCAACTAGAAAGATGACTGGAGGACGACAAGATTATGAGAGGTCTCTCCGGAAATTTTGTTTCCTCAATTTTGATTCTTAAACCAAAAACTCCGGCTCGTTAATCTTCAACGACAGAAAATTCGCTTGCCATTCGAATTTCAGGAGGAGCTGATATTCTGCTGTGCTTTATTTGGCAGACATTGCGATGATTAACTTTTCAGAAAGAAAACGAAAAGCGTAGAAAGAGGAAAATAAATTCACAACAGGGAATTTCTTTTTACGAGATTCTTCGAACACTTTGAATGGTATTGCAGAGGACTGTGCATTTTTGCTGGCGAGAGAATTATTCAGAGAATTCTGTAAAATGAGAAACTGGCATTGCTTAATCTTGTTCAGATCATTTGTTGAAACTATGATTGGATCAATTGTTATCAACTAATAAAATATGAGAATATGTTTTGAATTATGACTAAATGGAATTTTCTTAAAATACATTATGTCAAATGCAAATTAAATAAATAATACTTTTATTAAACAACAAACAAATGTCTTTCATAAAAGGCATATCTGAAAGATGTTTGGATCATTAATAGTTTATTATTTTGTAATATATCCACAAACCGGATTTTGTGAGGGGCGTGGTTAGAGACCGTATAAAAGGAATCGCGTAAAAATATTTTGAAACTTCATAAGTAGCTATAAAATAGGCTTGCAACTCATTTAAGAAATAAATTCTTTAATGCGGTAAATAGGAACCGCATGAAAAAAAAAAAAAAAAAAAGAAAATATGTAAACCAAAACCTCATGATGTAATTTGAAATTGATTTCCAAACAAGGAAAAATAGAATTTACACCCTGGAACATTTTTAAATGTTTTATTTGCTTATATAGATTCCAAAAGGCGCATTTAAAACTGCTCGGCGTCGTTTAGTACGGTGATATTCTTATAGAGAACGGGTTCAAAATCACTCTCGTCGCTTGAAGATCTTATATATTATCAAAGAAAATTTGTGTTAATGCAATAATATAATATTTTTAGATTACATTTTTTAATTATTTTTAATCACAATATGCATTTGATGGTTTATTTTATGTAAAATTCAGCAATTTTATTGAAAATGGATTTTACTAATAAAATTGATGAGTTATTAATGGCTTATCAATCTTTTTGTCGTATAAAAATACAATACATTTCTTTAATAAAATTTTACAAAAAAAAGGATAATATGTTACTTATATAATCAAAAGAAACTTTTAATTATCTTTACCTATTAAAAAGTAATTAAAGATAATTACTTATTAATAAGTAAAGATAATTTAAAGATTCTTGTGAATAACAGGCATCCTAACGTTTGTTTGATTTGATGAATTAAAAAAAAGATGTTTGACTTAAAATTATTCGATCATCTCGATACAGAAATATCATTTTCATGTTAATTAGAAAATAGAGTACATTACATACATCATAAATTAAATTAATATTCCTGTGTTAAAAATTTAGATAAAAGGTGTTTTTTTGGAAATATTTCGTCTTATTTAATTATATTGCTTCATTTCAGAAAATTATTACTGCTAAATTATGAATTTTTATTCTATTATTTTCATATTTTAATCATTAAAATATTCACTTTTTCAAAACTTTTGTTAAATATAAAATGTAAAACTGATATGCGGTGATAAAATGTTCTTAAATAATTTTCTAGTTTTTTTGAGTTAAATACAATTTCTAAACTTCTGTATACTAAAAATATATGGAAATTCTTGTAAGGTTATGTTGACATGCATGTGAAAAAAAGTTATTAAACAAATGTTTATAAAAAATATTACAGGGTCTGAATATTTCAAATTATGTTACTATAATAATAAAGGGGAACAATTTTGAATTTTAACCTAGACTCAAATATTAATTATGAAAACGCTTTACAATTCAGTTTCAAGAACAAATGAAATACAGGCTTTTTATAAATCTGCTTCAAATCAATAATGAAAATAATTTTCTTAATTTTGATCTTTCTACTCCAGTGCCCAAAATTGAGAGAGATTTTCATCAGTCAGCGATTTTGAACTTTCAAGAATAATACTTCCAGATTTTTAAAATAGATAAAAAGCTTTCAGCATTTTGATGAGTTTTCATCTCCATACTTCAAGTTGGAACTTTGGTAAAATGTATTTAAGGTATTGAAACGATTTTGGATTAAAAAAACGAAACTAATTTTACTTGAATTATGAAGATGTAGGATACTAAATAAAAATGGGATAAGTTTGATTCAAATTAAGAATATTTCAGCCTTCCTACTAGTATCTACATTCACTGAAAAGAAGTTGCATCAAGTTATTATAGTTTATGGATTTATAGAACATGCTTTAGTTTTTACAATAAATATATTT
The DNA here is from genome assembly GCA_021605095.1 of Caerostris extrusa. Classification (NCBI taxonomy): domain Eukaryota; kingdom Metazoa; phylum Arthropoda; class Arachnida; order Araneae; family Araneidae; genus Caerostris; species Caerostris extrusa. The sequence continues at coordinate 64,513 of BPLR01006843.1, forward strand.
TATATTAATTTTTGCTTGGATAGGATTAAAATTATTTTATTTTCCTGTGGTTTGATGTAAAACTGTCTGTTATTAGTTATATTTCCTAACATTAAAAATAATATTTTCTAATATTTAACAATATAAGGAGAAATAATTTTGACTTAATGCTGTCATGCTAATGCTTTATGCATGAAGAAGTTTTATGTTTTTCAATTTCAATACAGTTAACTGGAAAACTTATCCGAAATAATTGGGAATCTATATGGCGAGAAATTCGTTTTAAATTATACCGATAAATATTTAGCTGTAAAATGAGCAAATTACATGCTGTTTAAGATAAAAACAAGTTTATTTTTTAAGAGAACTACAAAATCATAATACCTTTTCTCCTGGGGATTGCTTTTACGACTAATTTTCTTCTACTAATTTATTTCTTTTCAATTATTATTAAACATAATTTTAAATAGAAACAATCATTGAACTCCAGTTAAGAATTATTTACTTTCCAAGCCTTCTGATCTGTTGCTAAGGTTGTTCTCCGTTAATAAATATTTTTATCAATGCCATCCGTAGAGTAGTAATGTAATAGAGCGCACATTAGGGTGGACAGTTTGAGGAAAAACATATTTCTCACTTGACTTTTACAATCGTAACCATCCACTGTCAGGAATGGCGTACTGTTGACCCGAAGGAACAAAAAGTTCTACTATCCTACAACGATTTTCAAAAGAAATCGTTCATTTTTTTGTAAATGTAAATAAATATAAATTTAAATATTCAGCATTTATATTCTATTAACAAATTTTTCGTCTAAAATGATTAAAAAATGAAATATTCATTTATATGAACTTTTTTTTTTTTATTTTATGCAAAATGATTCGTCATCAACAAAAAAACATTTTTGTATTTATTTATCTTTAGAATACACATAGTTAAAATGTATGACTTGAGAAGAAAGATTTTGAGACATTTTCAGAATCACTTTGTAACATGTTTACTTTTTGTAGATAAATGCGCGTAGGGAAAGGGAGCCAAGAGGGCGATACAGCGCCAATTCTAGTAAGAAAAAGGCGGGAGATCTTTGCCTTAACTTTTTGTTCTTTTTAAAATAGGGGACGTGGTCTATTATATTACTATTCTATGATGGCATCATGAATTCCATCATAAAAATATTCACCATTTTATTTCATTAGATTTGCAATCACATAAATATATAAAAAGATTGTTTATATTTGATATTCATAAATATTTTGAATGAAATAAGCTTATTAGCCTGAAGTATAATACATGCTTGTTGACTTTTATTTATTGCCATTACGTTATTTTACTTATAATCAACGATGGCTATTTTAATATATTTTTATGGAGTCTTATTTATTTAGTTTTATTAGTACAGTTTAGCGTCATTAAATATAGATGACAGAAATAATAATTAGATGAGAGAAATTATTTTAAATAAAATTCGTCCTTAATGCTATATTATCAATGCTTGAAGTTACTAAAACGCAAAATCATTAACAAACATCGTTTTCGAACATCATTTTCAATTTCACACATCATTTTCATGATCAATTAGGATTTGATGACGCTAATGTAGGTTTTTTTTTCTTTCCAACAGAAAAAAAAAAAAAAAAAAAACATAGGACACATAGTTAAATATAAGATATTTATTGGGACTAGCTCTTACTAATATGTTATGAAGATTAAAAGTTAGATATGTTACATCTGATTTTAGATTAATATACATACATACAGACACATAATTTATAATATCGACTAATGCCTTAATGTTTTTTGCAAATAATTAATATTTTCAATTATTCTACTATGTCTAAAAGTGACTTGTTTATTTGTCGACCGAAATTGTATTGTGGAGGCTTGTATTGACTAAGGAACATATTTTGTGTTGATCCCCGCCATATTAAAGAAAAATTTGAATTATTTCTTTGTAAAAAGATTTTTTTCCTATTTTTACTAAAAACTGTTAATAAAAAGACTTATTATAATTACATGAAATGCTTAACATATATTTAACATTTTTTACTAATAATTTACTGAAATTAAGGCGAACTGCTGTTTTTTTTTTCCTCCTTAAATGAAGCTGTCCGCTGAATTTGACGTTGTTTAAAAATGTTGTCTTAAGATAAGGAATATATCAAAACAGTAATCGGTATGTAAATTTAATGAAAAATGCAAATGTTAAACAAATAATTTTAATACAGAGAAAAAATAATCAAATCATAATAAATATCGATGGCTTTATAAAGGATATTTACCTAATCATCTTAAAATTAATTTGAGACACATTTTACCAAAAACTGTTTTTATAAATAAATGTAGAATACTACAAAAATTGTTTCTTCTAGTGTATATTTTTGTTTCAATGAAAAATAATATTTGAAACAAAATATATCATTTGTGAGGTTTTTTTTTTTTGGTTAGAATGCAATCTTGGTTTGGAAGATACGAAAGGATTCATGTCTGAATTTTTCTATCAAATGCACAGAAAAACGACATGATATAAATCACTGTGTTTTCTAAGTAGTCAAGAAGTATTCATAAAAAAGAACTTACTTGTTAGAAAGTTTTTTTCTTTCAAAAGAATACTTTTGAGATTACTCACTATAACAAATAAAAGTTTTTACCTGAAATACTTTCTCGAATTATACTATATAGTAAAATATTTTGAATCTACTGAAATGAATATTATCACTCATGTATTGATCACGAATTTCAAGACAGCCATTTGGAGGCTAACCCCAGTAGCATAAAAAAGACTGCACAATAGTAGAAAGAATCAAAAAAAGTAAAGATCTTTATTATCTCTTTGAATTTTCGAAGATCGTCGTAGTAGTCGCAAGAAAGGGTTTCCAAAGATCTCTTAACCAGCAGCTGTTAAAGAGTCCCCTTTGGAAAGCCACCAAGAGGTCTTTAACGAGATCTTCAAGCATCAAGTGACATGTACCTTGAAGTTCTACTTTTACAAGCGTTTCTAGACTACATTGTTAAAAATAAAAGAAAGACGTTCGTTGTCTACTTCGCCAAGTTACGTAAGTATTAGGAAAGTTACAATTGAAATAACAATGTCAAAAAGAAACAATGATTAAAGCAATGAAATGAATATACTTTTTCAATGAAGAGTGATTATATAATTAACAAAAGGTAGGCTGTATTGGTTTCCTTTTTGATATCTATGTCAAACAATTTAATATTTTACCGAAAATGTGAAATTCTTAGTAGTTACAGAAGATAAAATGCGTCATTAATAACTTACCGAAAATAGGGTGTGAAGTTGCACAACAGAAATAAATAAACTCAAACCTGTTTTTATAGGGTCCTTTTTAATGCGAATTTTTTATGTGCCATTTTTTGTGCGATATGTAAAAAAAAATCCATAATATGCATATTATGAAAAAAAAATTCATTAAAATGTAATTGAAAAAGAAAACAACAGATGACTGTGAAAATAAAAGGTAAATTCAAAAGAATCCAACATTTGGCCCACCCGATGTTATTATCATCACATTACTACAAAATGTATTAGATTGCGAAGTAGCTTCTTCAAGAGATAAAATTGATTTTGAACTAGTTCGCCACAAAGAGATCAGCATATTCTGCTATGATGAATAGTTTTAAATGCACATTTTGTAATCTATATAAGAAAATAAAACGTTTAAAAATGTTCTGGTGTATAAATTCAACTTTTCCTTATTTGGAAAACCAATATATTTTATAACCACTTATGAAGTTTCAGGCTATTTTTAAGCAATTTTTTTTATGCACACCCTCTTCCCACACAAAAACAGGTGTGAGTGTACTTTATATATTGTAATTATAGGTGTGTGATTTACTCTCGCAATGCTCCGGAATAGATCCATGAAAAGAAATAGCGATTTTTTATCATGCAATGAATTAATCATACATTAAATAATACAAAGTAGTAGATATCACAGATTATACATCGTGAATCTCTGCTAGATATATTGGCAGAGACAATTATTATGAGCATGATTTATCTTAAATTTATCAAAATAGGAATGTTACATAAAAATTATTATAATACAAATAAAGGAATTTTTTTTTTTTCAACAGACTAGAAGTTCAATCTTACAGATCTAGCTTCTAATTAATCAACAAGAAATTCTAATTTGCTTAACTATGCAAATTACAAAGGAAATGTGCGGGATCATTTAGCGGTAAAAATTTATTTGTCTTTTTAATATGTTTTTCAAAAATAGAGAGCGATGTATCTTCATAATATACATTATGACAAAACTAATTATTGTAAAGCATGTCCCCAATGTTGAGCAGTTTTATTCGATGAAATACTTTGAACATTTATGAGGAAAACCGAACATGAAAAAGGTATCTTCATGATATCTTCAGTTGTTATCTTTGCTGCTATAGATTTTTTAAAATTTTGACTCATCTGCTTATAAAAATTTGTTTTTACAAAGACTGGATAAAAATAATTTTCAAATTTCTGAACTATACAATTTGTATTTCGTTATATTTATTTCTTTACATTGATATGTAGCTATTGAAATTTATTTTGATACATTTTACGTTTCATTGGGATTTCAGCATAGAGTAGTAAAAAAAAAAGAGAGTGTCCCTTCTTCTAAAGGACCAGAAAGTTAGGGCAAACAACTCCCATTCTTTTGTACTAGAAAGGGTTTCGTTTGGTTTCTTTTCCATGCGCGCATTTATTTAGAAAACCTAAACTTTTATAAAGTGCTTCTGAAAATTCAAAAAAAGTGCTTAATGTTCTTCTCAAATCATACACTTGTTTCAATTCCTTCTATTAGCTCACACTCTCCCTATATATATCTTGTTCAAATTTTCAATCGTTCATAAAATACTTTTTATTCATTCACTCAAGTTCAAATACATTTTTTTTAACTTGTAGTGGTTGACACTGGATGTTAATACAGTCTTTTCAAATATTAATTCAGTAATTAAATTTAATTAATTAATTAAATTTTTTTTATATTTAAGTTGCATATATCTACCAATAAATGGCGCCATATAAACTTAAAAAAATGAATGAAAAATTATTTATAAAGGACTTTCTTCAATAGAGTGAAATAAAGTAGGAATTGACTTAATTTTTTTTTTTTATGTTACTTGTTTAACTACATGCTTACTAAAAATAAATAGATACAATAAATGTTTTTTTTTATTCTGATCATTTTATATAAAATAGAATAAGACATTACAAGAAATTCCCTATTAATGTCTATTTTATTTGTTAACTATTTTGGAAAGAAAATATTACGCAAGAAAATTTATTATTAGAATATGAATGTCAAATATTTAGACAACTTCACATTTACATTTATTTACAACTAAACAATGAACCATTTCTTTTGAAAATCGTTGTAGCATTCTAGATTTTTGTCTTCCTTCGTGTTTACAGTCTAGTGTAATAATGTATAATAATAATAAATAATGCAATAATGTATAATAATAGTATAAACAAACTAATAAATTTCTACACATATAGCAACACATGTTTTTGATTATGGTGTTCAAAGATATTTGACAATAAGGAAGGAATCTGAATTTAAAATAGAAAAGATAGATGTATTCAACTGTTTAATGAGAACAAATTACGTGTTACTTTTGCTGAAAAGAAATTAACATTCTCATTTGATGCCCGCATAGCTAAATGAAAAAAAAAAAAAAAGATGTCTGAAAATAAAATACTTCTCATGAATGAAGGATAATCTTAAACGTCTGAGACCTTTTTTGAAAACCCCCAAGTTTATTTATACATATTTGTATTGAAATTTTTGTCTTTAAATTTTTGTCTTTCATTTTGCAGTTTGTGAACTGGATATTTTAAAAACTAATACACCCAGAGCATGGAAATTTGATGTACCTTAATTATACTCTACTTTCAAAATTATACAGCAATTTAATGCTAAAAATTAGTTAGTGTAAAATTTTTTCTAAAATAATGATTTTTTATAATTTTTTTTTTTTTAATTAAATTAAATTTTTTTTTTAAATATTGTTACAATTTTATTTTGTATTAAATTGATGTATATCAATCACATGTACCTGTTTATCAATTACAATCGTTTTTTGTGTTTCTAATATCATTTTTTGTGAATGAAACTCTGCTCTGCTCTATGAAAGTTACATTAATTTAAAAAAAAATAAATAATCAATTCACAATGATTAAAAATTTTTTTAATTTTAAAATTTATTTTAATTTTTAATTTTTAAATTTCATAAAATCATTTAAAAATATCAAAAATATGGTGTACTTCATAAAAAAAAACAGCCAAAAAATTTTAATTCTAGCATTCAATGTAAAAACCATGGTAAATCTAAAAGTTGCCTTTATCTCTCGATATAAATGCAAAAAGTTTTTGAGACCCCTAAGAAAATGATTGCATTGAACATGCGAGTTTGGTGGCTATTAAAAATATTACTCCCACCACTGCACATAAAATTGGACCAGATGAAGCAATTTGTATAAACAATCTCATAACTGAATCTTATTTCCCAGTATCTATGCAAAAATTCTCACTTGTCAGAAGCAATGTTGAAAGATCGTGTCTTTGGTACCTCCTAATATAAAAAAATGGATGCACAAACCATTATTTGCAGCTTTAATGAACTCGAAAAAGATGTTTGCTTTGCATTTAAAGAAGTTGTTTTAAGGTTCTATGGAAACAAAAAAAAAACCTAATCGCAGTAATTTAATTCAAATTATGTTTGAAAATTGAATAAATTTGTGTGTATGATGAGACTAAAAACATTTTCTAAAATAGTACTAATTTTTTTTCTTAAAGAACTTGTATCAAAAGAGTGAAGAAGGTGATCATTTTCACCATTATGTTATAATGTAAAAACAATACTAAGGTCGTTGAGAAGTAAATATGATGGAATATTACTCTTGGTCTATCCATGGAGTAAATCGGCATAAGAAAAAAAGCTACACCCGAACTTTTACCGGCAAAAGGTTAAGAAAATATAAACATTTAGCATATTGTTATGAAGGACAATACCTTCTCTAAGTTTCATTGCCATAATGATGAAACGATTAGAAACAGTATGTACATTTTACTTTCATTTTATTTATACCTTTCTTTTTGTTGCATTGGAATTTAATGTTATAAACCCAAATTTAATGTCGTTTACTGAAAATAATGTCTAACAGGGAGAAAAGCGATTGTATAATTTGAATAAACATTCCAAAAATTAATATGAAACCTCTCAAATTATGAAAAACCATTTTTAAAATATTTTACTAGTGGATTCCAAAGTGCCTTGGTATAAAAAAATAATTTTTATCTAATTCTGTGGCAAAAACTTATTTATTTATTAAGTTATTGTGCATTAAAATTATTTTTATCACATTTTCTTGTATCATATTTTGAGAAAAATTCCCTGCTATCCATCCTAAATTTTGTTTCTGAACACATTCGTACACTATAATAAAAATGAATTAATTGCTGAATATGTGAAATTTAAATAAATAAATAAACTACAGCTTGTTGATGTCAATTTCTAAAAGAATTTTGTTTCTTGTTATAACCTTATTTCCATGAACTAAAAATGTATGAATTTAACCAGACTTGGAAAATTTGTAATGTCTTAGATTTCCTTCTAATCTATTTATTTTTACGTCCAGTGTGACTCGCAAATGCTACATGTCTTTTGCATTTCTTTTTCTGTCTTTATCGTGTTTCTAGAACATCTGTCTGTAATAAAACCCTTTTTATTTTTTGTTCGCTTTCAAAACAAAAACCTCTCCAAGAACTTTAAAGAAAAGTTTTCCAGTTGCGTTGGAGATTTTTCTGATTGTAAGATTATTTTATTCTGCAATGGGAGCTCATGAAATGAAAATTTGCTCAATAAATTAGACAAAGAAAAACGTCACTCAGCTGACTTTTATTTCGTAACACGTAACCAAATTTAGAAATTTTAAGGGAGTATTTGTGGGATGATAAAAGTAAATTGAAAAACTTCTTATAAAACAAATTTTAAGTGAGAGTATTTGTTGGGATGACGTAAATAGAAAAAAAAGTTCTTGTACAAACAAATTTTAAGTGCAAGTATTTGTTTGATCATCTTAAATCTGAAGGATTTCTTTTTTTTAAAAAATTAGTGAGATTAGTAGCAGGATAAAGTAAATTGAAAAATTTCTATCACCAACACATTTCAGTGAAAAGAAAACAAATAGGATCTTATACCCAAAGTATTCTAGCTAATCATTCTCAAAATGTGTAAGTTACACAATAAAATTGTGTTACATTAACACAGAATAGATAAAAATCTGTTTTGTATTTCTGATATTACTATAAATTACAGCGTATTTCATAAGTTTCCATTTAAATGTATCAAATAATAATTTATAAATTTGACAAAGCAAAATTAAAATAATTATTTATATGAAAAGATGACTGCAATAGTTCTCTTGGTAGGTAAATGTATTTCACTGAAATTATTGATTAATTGGTGTTTATAAAAAGTAAAAAATAAGTTTACAAAAAATTATTATTTATTTAAATATCATCTCATCAAGATATAAACAAAAAATTAGAATGAAATTATATTAAAAATCATTTAAAAATATGATAACTACTTAGTTAAAATATCAGATTACGGCTGAAATAAATTTTGCTTTTTTATATTTTTTGTCCGTAGAGATTGAACTTTTATATATTAACGTATAATTTTTATGCAATTAGATTATTATTTATTTCAATGACTTAATGTTTGAGAATTTCTTCACTGACAGTAAATGTTTACAAAAAAATTTTAATTCATTAGTTAAAATCACGTTTATGACTAATATGTAACTAAAAGTAAAAAAGAAATCCGTACAACTCAATAACTAATTTCTTATTAATTTATTTCAATATTTTCCTTTCCAAGTGCACGCACTTCTCAAAATATTTGAAGAGCTTTTTAATTAAAATTTGAAGCATCGGAACAAAACATTTGAATCTCCGGCCTCAAGGCTTTAAAAATTGAAAAATCTTCTTGGAAAAAATTCTTACGCTTATTAAGTTTCTTCTTTTCTTAGTTGCATTCAATCACACAAGATTGACGGACTTTTTTTCTCATTAGAATTCAAATTCATTTTTAGAATCGTGCTCCCATATTCTTGATTTCGCAGAATTTAACTAATTTAAATCTTGAAGAACTTATTTAATATTGAGATGGTTTCAAATTCCAAAAAAAAGCAATCATTAGAGGAATTATAAAAGGTCTCCGAAATCATGTCAATGTGTTCTGGCCTTTTATTAAAAGTTGCTACAGTGTGCCAAAAATTGTTAGTCTTTTATATCTTTTGATTTCAACTGAAGTTTTATTTTCTTTCGATGTATTGATGATCGTATCTTACCTTCATAAAAATTACATTGATGTTTAGAATTACATGAATTTAATTAAACATGTCGCAGATTATATCCTTTCTGTTGCGTTTCAAGTATTGCTCATTTATAATTCATAATTCCACATACATCATTAAATATCTTTTGATTGAGTTTTGTAGTTTGCCAATTTTTTTGTTTTATTAAATAATTCCTACTTTTGTTTTAGCTACATTATAAAAAAATTAAGTTAACATTTTGTTTGTGATAATTTGTAATATTAAATCACTATTTTTAATAATGTTTTTAATTTAATTAGTGATAAATAGTGTTTAATTAAAGTGAATAATAGTCTCGTTTGTGCCTTTTATAACTCGTTTTATGCCATACTTATTTACTTTACTTTATGCCATACTTTTTATGATGTTTGCTAAATAATATTTCAATAAAATATGAAATCTTTAGCAGAGGTTAGATCCCTTTATAAAACTCTGATAGAAATTGCATTTATAAATTTCAAATGAAATCCGAAATATTTTTGAGGAGGGGAATAACATGGGTTGATGAAAAATGAATATTTTTATTGATACGATTCCTTGAAAAAGTATTCATTTCTGCACATACTATATCCTTTATGTTAACGTAAAAGCCTTATCTAAAATGGGTCATGATTTAGAACGGTTTTCACCAACCTTTTCCATACCTTCAAGTCATATAAGACTGTCCAACGTCTCTAAAAACCTTTATTTTTATTACCACATATTTCTTGACATTGTTGCTGTCTTTTTTTCCCTTTCTTTTTTTTAACTGTTTTATTTCGATTACTTTTTGTAGATAAAAATATGTGACGACAATTTTATCTGTTCCAGCTTCCTAAGAAATCTAGTTTTTTTAAACAGCTGGACAGTAACAAAAAAATTTTTTTTTCTTTCGAAATTGTCCTTAAGCCAACACGATACATTTTTTATCTTTAGGTAAGAAATGACTTTGAAATAGACGTGGAAAGAAAAGTGGGTCAGTGGTTCTGTCAATAATTAATAATAAATATTATAAACTTGAATTATTAAAATGTTGTTTTCTTCTAAAATATGCATTTGAATGTATAATTTTATATTCCCTGTAAATATCTGGTTCTCTCTTTTTACAGATTTTATTTGAAAAATCGTAATTATTAGAAAAAAAAATTTCATTTTAAACACTTAAAATTAAACAAAAGAACTACAA
>BPLR01006844.1:0-10184 GCA_021605095.1 Caerostris extrusa
TAACTGTTTTCTACATTTTTTTCTTTTTCTTTTCAGCATTTGCAAGAAGGTCTAAAATTACAAAATAATATACAAGCATCCCTAGTTCTTGAAAAAGGTACTTTTCTTTTGTAAAATAAAATTTTTCCTATTGAAATACACACACAACTTATAATGTTAAAATGTGTTTTAGAATATTATATATATATATATATAATGTCCTTACGTACATTTAAAATTAAAAAAATTTTGTAAATAAACCTTATATTAGCACTTTGAGTAATAAATACTAGATGGAATTTAAAAAGAAAATACTTTAAAATATTAAAATATTTGATTTTCAAAAATATAAATTCATTTGTAAATTGAAATAAGTACAAATGAAATTACAAATTATAAGGTTCGCAATAAAATTTTAACTTATTATGTTTTTAAAGTTGTACTGTAATTTCCTATATATATATTTCATGGTTATAAATTAAATAACTACAATTTCTTGATACAGATTATATGTCACTGCGTACTTACTATCTATGAATTTTTCCCCACTTGAATTACAATAAAGAAATAAATGTGCTATGTTGCTTAAAAAAAGCTTTAGACTGAAAATAATAGACAAAATTTTAATGTGATAAGGAAGTAAATTAAGCATAAAATATTTATGAGAGCTGGTAATGTTAGGAGCTGTATTTTTACTAAAGGAAAGAAAGTGATGTATGCAAATGGATTCGTCGGCATGTATCATAGGCCAATATGTGCAAATGGATTTAAAAAAAAAATTAGGATAAAGGCACAAATAAAAATTAGAGATTCTTGTAAAAAGTCAAATAATTAACTGCTGTAACCCCTGTGAAGGTTTTATTGCTTTTTAACAAGTGTATAAATTGCTGGAAAATTTTCAAATTCACTCCATTTAAAATCAAATAAATTTAAAAGCTTTCCAATTTTTTTTTATTCTTGTTATGAAACTAATTCATGTATTCTTATTTATTTTATTTACACCTTTATTTTTGTTGTATTTTTTATTGGTGTTGACTTTATAATTATTCGTATTTTGTTTTTGTTATAGTTTGTAAATATCATATATCTTCTTTTCTGTATCAAAATCTTAAGGTTATGATATTTTTTAACAAGTACCCATAAAATTTATAAGTGTTATCCATAATCATAAGCATAGAAATAGAACTTTAATGGAATGGTGTATGGCATATCAAAAACGCAAAGAACACTCACATATAAGCCTAAATCATTTGTGAGAGTGTATGGCATGAGAAATTATGATAATTGAGTGTGATATTAGATTTTAATAGTATTTAAAAAATTTCCTAACTATTAAATTTAAAGTAGTATTCTAAATTATTTGTATTTCTCATTTTAATGATAATAATAATTTTATTTAAATTATTTTATTCTAAAAATTTGATAGCTTTTTATCAAAATTTAAATGATTAATAAATGTTGTAATAATTTTAATAATTGTTGCTTTGATTTGTTCAGAAAATTAATCATTTACTTATTTTAATATTTCAGACCAAAAAAACGTATGAAAAAGCTTTTAAAGAATCAGAAAAGGCTAGTGAAAATTATCAAAAAGCTTTAGCCGATCTTCATCTTTCTAGAATAGAACTTGAGAAGGTAATATAATTGCAGTTCATTCTAGTTTAAATTCTGAGAATAAAATCAGATTCATAAAACATTTCTTTAAGTATTTGATAAATTTAGTACTTTCTCCAGATAAAATAAATATAATAAATCACTTAGTATATTATTTGGAAACAAGATATAAAGTAGTGTAACAGTATATACAAGGTATAAAGTAGTTTCTAGATTATTATTATAGTTATTCAATTTTTAAAGTTCACTGTTGTTTAGTGGTGTTAAAACTTTTTATTGATAACTTGTGATTCTCATAATGACTTTACTTTTTTTAAAATGCACTAACAAAAGGTTATATTATAAAACATTTTCCTAACTGTAAAACTGTCTTTTTCTTCATGTTTAAGTTATTTTTCAGTATGATAAATATTAAAAATATAACGTTAGAATTATGTAAAATAATCATAATGATAGTTTAAATAAACAAGTTGAGAATATAGATTATTGATAGAAAATCTAATAAATATATTTGTTACAAAACATATAAAAATTTGTAACCTGATGTTATTTTTCTAAGTATCATATATTATTTAAATTTAATTAAAACTCAATCATTCTATGCATTATTCGTACTTCTATTTGGTATTAACATTTTGAATTTTAAATACTATAATCATATCATTATTCATCCTTATTAGGCAAGACTCAATAGTATAGCTAAACTACAAGCATGTGAAGATAGCAAGACAGATTACTCTAATCAACGACAAAAAGACAAATGAAGCTCAAAGGCAACATTTTTTTGAATTAATGCCAAAAGTTTTTCAGGTAAAAAAATTTTTAAGTTTTATACATCAGTATAGTATTTATATATGCATGCATCTTTTACAGTGTTATTTTTTTTTTAGTATATATTGTTTTTTTTTCAAATTATATTACAATTATTTGAAATATCAGAATTAAAATAAAGGCATTGTGATTTTTTTTTTTTTTTTCCAATTCTTACTGAGAAATTGTAAATTTCAAAAAATTAATAAAATTTTATTGTTTTTCTAAATTTTAACAACTTTTTATCCTGTTTACAAATATTTAGGATCTTCAAGACATGGATGAGAAAAAGGATATTATCTATGCAAACTATTTTCAAACAAACTACAGAAGCACACAGACAGGTTTTCCATACATAAACAAATGCTTGGATGAAATAGACAAAGCTGCTGATTCTATAGATCCTAACACTGTAAGTTGTAGGATTTTTTTTATAATTATTGTGCATTTTTATCAACTTCATGAACTTTTAACTTACTTACTTTTTAAGGACGCCGAAATTGTCGTTGGGAAGTTAAAATCTGGTTATGAACCTCCAGGTGATATACCGTTTGAAGAACTGATTCCTACCAAAGTTGATGAAAAGTGCTACTTCTCCCCACTGTTAACTGGAAAAAGTGAAACACTTAAAGGTACAATTTCTACACAGAAGCTGAAGAAAAGAGGTGGACTGTTTTTCAATTTTTAGTGCCAATAAGGTAAGAGTTTTTAGTATGCTTTTCTCTAATTTCAAAACAAACAACAGTTTTACAAATTTTTATTGGTAAAATAAAAACATAAACTAAATTTACACATAAGTTCATTGTACATATATTTGGAAATAATAAATCTTATCTAATATATAAATTTGAAAATCAGTTTGTCTTTTTACACATTTACAGTTTTCAGCCTGGAGCTTGTAAATTGCATGTGCATCTATGCACTACATGAGACAGTAAATTCCTTTAAAACTTGGAGATCCCCCTGATTTCCATCAATTTAATAGATTTTGGATGCATTTTTATGAGTGATTTTTATAAATCTTAATGTCCCAAGTCCAATGATATTTTCTATAATTCTAATATACCATATATTTTATGTTAATTATATTAAGCCTTAATTCACACACATAGAATAAAGTTTTTACTCAAAACTTTATTCAATATATTAACCTTTTTCAAAAAATTCTTAAAAATGGTTTTAAGTACTGTAAGGCACTGAGATGTTGATTAAAGGGCAGTGCAGAGTTCCTTTCATATTGTTTTGCTCAAATCAGTGTTTTTTACTTTTTTTATATACTGTAACTGTTTCCTATATTATCTCAACAATCCCTCCAAAAATGCAAAGCAAGTGGTCAAATCCATTTTACACTGCTTTCATTTCTTGTCTGGCAAAAATATTAAATTACAAATACTAGGTAAACAGCTAGGGTTTTCCTTTATTAAGAACTTGATTTTCACTAATTACCTATAATTATTTTTAAACATTATTGATAATTAAAGTTCCTGTGAAATGAAAAAAGATTAAATTACTTAAATAAGTTAATATTTTTAAAGTTTTTTTTACTTTGCTTTTTATAAGTTATTAATTATAAAACATGTTTTATAATTAATAACTTAGTAAAAGCTACCTATGATTTGTTATTAAAAGAATTTAATGTCTTTGAAATTCCTTTTTTATTTATATAAATGTGATTATGTAATATTTTAAATTTTATTTCTTCTTTACAAAGTCTAATTTTTTTAAAAAATAATTTTAAATTCACATATGAATGAACAAAAGTGCTTTATTGAAAATGTGATAAACATGTCATATATATATCACTTTCATGTCTGTGACCAAAGAAGCCTTATTGTAAATTGCTTTTATTTTTTAAGAGCTTATATTTTTATTTGCCTGCATCATAGTTAGTGTTAATTAACTCTCAAATCTTTTTCTTTGCTCTTTGCTTTCTAGGATCTATTTCTGTTATATGCATTTTCGAGGTAAGTTACCTATTCTTTTTAGGTGTGCTATTTCTTGTTATGCATTAAAACACAATTTATTAGAGAATAAAAAATGTGGTCTTTAAGAATGCTGGTTTTGCATTGTATATTTTTACTATATTAATTGGCTCTGCAGCTTAGTGGTGTTTTTATCTCCACTTTAAAATTTATAAAAAATATTTTATTTGAATTCTAATTGCAAAGTAGATCTAGTTGAATGCATTTGTGTATAAAAGATACATTTTCTTTTTAAAAAACAAGTTTGAAATGTTGCTAATATTAAAAAAATTTGCTAAATTTTTCTATTCTTAAAAAGAGTTAATATTTAAATTTCATTTTTATATATGTATTAAATTAAATTTTAAACATTTTAATATCATCTTAAATATTTTGCATTTGAAAATGCATGATCTTTGGCAATTTTCACTATGTGCATGCAAAAAGAATCTCATAAATTTTATAGATTTGAGTAAAAATTTTCTTTTTATATTGTTATTTTTTAGAATAATAATGATGAATGTAAGGATGACTATAGTGATTTACCCCCTAATCAAAGAAAGAAAAAACTAAATCAAAAAATAGATACTATATCCACTCAGTTAAACCAAGAAAACAGCTACCCTGCAAAGTAGAGGTGTGAAAGAATAAATAAGTTTTTCTGCATTTATTTTATTTGAAAATAAATGGTGTGACTAAAATAAAACTTAATTCATATTTTTAAGATGGTCTTCTTAAAATGAAAGCTGCCTATGAACAAAATTCAGCTCTTGGAGATCCAGTAAGCATTGATCAACAACTACCAGAGATCAATTCTAGGACTGAAAAACTACAAACGCAGTTGAATAAATATCGGGTTGCTTACACCTCTTAAAACGCCATCATTTTGTGTTTAATGCATTATGACCTTTTATCCCTGCTTCTTAATTTTCACTTTTCATATACTTTCTTTAATGCATGGAAAAAATTAGTCTCTGTAGTTAATATTAAAAAGTATAAAACCAACTTTAAAATTATATTATTTTTATATATTATTTTACATATAATAAATATAAATATATTTTTTGGGCTATTTGATGAAGTTGTAGGTAAAATCTGTTGCCCCAGAAACTCAACTAAAGAATGGAAATAAGTATCTGATAGTAATATTTCAGAAGTACTTTAAATTTTCAAAGTGTGCAACCACACAACTAAATCTGTCAGCACCTGCTATCCCACTTCCTCGAGAGCGTAAAGTATATTGTTTGTAAATTTAATAATTTCTATATAAAATAATAAATTTCAATTGATTCAAAACTTTTAAAGGAGAATTACCTCCCAATGAAAAATTATTAAACTGTTTACTCATATATTTATGTAAAAATAATTTCACACATAATTTTAGTCATGCACCCCTTATTGAAGATGAAATATCTGTCATTTTTTTTTATTACTGAAAGTATTTTTAAAAAATTAGTATTTAATTTATTAATTTTATTAGTATTTTTATTAATTTTTTGACGAATATAATATGAAATTGTTTTGTGATTATAATAAATTTAACTTTCGGAGAAGGAAAAAGGAATCTGGTTGTTGCATTTAAATTATCTTTTTGTCTTAAAATTCACATAAGTTTTTATAAATTATCATTTCCTATTATTTATTATTTCTAATTGCAGCCGTTAAAGAGTTTATTTATGTATATATATATAAAATATAATTGTGGAAATTATTTATATTTAAATAAGAACTTAATACTATAAAAAAAAAAAATTTCAAAACATAAACATAATACAAAAATCCTCCAGGTATTCTAAAGTATGTGATTTCATGTTGGATTACATGCTTAATAGTGCTGGCATCATGCATGCATTGAATGGGAATAATTTTGATTTAAAGCAACATTTAATTACAATTCGTATAAAATTGTGTTTACTGTATTATTTATTATTTTCAAATGCAATTATTTATAGTGTTTTTTTTTTTTAAATTATTTATTCCTTTTTAATTCCCTACATATTAATCTTTTAAATTGTGGTTATTTACTTGTTATGTTCACAAAAAATTTGAAATGTTTTTTTAGACCTGGTTCAAGTGCCAATGGTAATACAGTTACAGATTCTGGGGAAGGAGAGTGGTATTTGGAGGTGTTACTGAATATGAAACTGAGCCTTTGCCTGCATTAGGTACTGCACGAGCTTTGTATCCATTCGATGGTAAGTATTAAAAAGAATTGGTTACATTAATTATTGACTTGTGTTTTTCTGCTTATTGCCATGCAGGTCTTTGCTTTTTTCTTTTATTCTTAAAAAGCAAGATTTTTTGTTTACTTACATATTGAATCATTTTTTTTTTTAATTAGCACAAAGTGAGGGATCAATACCAATGGAAGAAAAAGAAGAATTTGAAGTTGTTGAATTAGATCAAGGAGATGGATGGACACGAGTAAGAAGGTCAAACATGGAAGAAGGTTTTGTTCCAACATCATATATTGAATGCTTTTTGTACAATAACTGCTAAAAATTTTAGTAAGTGCTTATTTTTTTTAAGACTATTAGGAAAATTTATTATGATGAAATTTTTTTCATTTATATTAATCATGCTTAAATATTAAAAAGCAAAATTCAGTTTTAAATTTTGTTTTATTTTATTTTAGTTTAATGCTTTATCTTTTTTTAAATTCAATGAAGTAGAATTTAAATAAATGAAGCATTAGTAAAGTTAGTTAACATGCACTATTTTATGTAGTAAGAATTTGGCCTGTAAACCTGTATATTGTAGGAAGTTTTTAGATAACAAGCAGTAGCGGAAGTTTTTAATGTAGAATAATACATTTTCACCTAATATTCATTTATGAAGCTTTCAGAAAATTAATTTTTGATAAATTAAACAAAAAAACAAATAGTATATTATTAGATTGGATTTTACGCCATGATAAAAGATGTTATTGAAAATAAATATGGGTAGAAATATCCTTTGAAAATAAAGAACTTTTAATTGATTTGATGCTAAATATTTTGAAAAAAAAGTAATTTTGAATAATTTTTTAAAATTGTGAAACCAAAAGACATTTTGATGGAAATTTAGTACAAGGTTATTGTTTAAAAGATTACTTTTAAATCAAGGACACTGAATACATATTTGATTACTACAGGTATGGGTTAATTACACAGAAATATTGAAATAAATGCATAAACTAGTGTTTTATGTTATTTATCTATCATTCACAGGAATGTGATAATTTTTTTCACAGTAATTAAAAGTTAGGTTATGAGCTTTACCTCAGTATAATTCTGGTAATAATTACTTTTATTTCTTTATTTTGGGATTTTTAATCGTTTAAAGATGTAAGTTTGTAATTATCTTAAGCTTCATCTAAACCTGAAAGTGAGTTGCTTTTGCATGATGCATCAAAATCTGGTTCATTGAAATTATTTATTAAATTATTTTAAATGCAGTTTTGAATAAGTTTATACATATTTTATTAATTTGTAATGTATATTTATAAAATCTTTTTAATATTTGCATTTAGGTCTGAATTTGGTAAACTTTCAGTGGTAGTTTGCATGCAAAATATAAAAAGCTTTGCTTTTTAAAAAAAAAAGAATTAAAATGGAAGGAAAGTAAGTCATTCAAGAACATAAAAGATTTGAAAAGAAATTCAAGAAATGTTTTTTAAGCATTAACTCTTACAAAAGCTATTTTGTTATTGATGCTTATTGGTACCTATTGTGTGTGTATTGATGCTAGAATGCATAAGCAAACATTCTGAATATTAAAGGCTTTTTAAAGCTGCCTTTTTTTAAAATGTCGAACTAGTAATATAAGTATAAAATTAAGATTTTTGAAAAGACATTTGTAGATTTGCTTATTTTTATTTTCTTCATATTTTTACATGGCATTGACAGATGTTTTTATTTATATTTTAATGTTTCTATTTATTTTTAACTGTTCTACCCTTTTTAAAAGATCTTTGCAGACCAGCTTTATTTTCATTGTTTATTTTTTAATTATAATTTGTATTTAATGTTGTAGTTGCAAAAATTTCATATGCATATGCGTACTTCTTTCATGAATACATAATTTATTATAAAATGTTTTTCATCTCTGTTGAATTTAGACTTTTTTTATTCAGTTTTTTAATTGTTAATCAGTATCCAATAGCATATTAAATCTTTTTATGAATCTGTTTTATCTGGAATTATTAATTCATACAATAAAATTTTAATTGCATTTTTAATTGTCTGTGAATTATAAAAATAATTGCATTTAAATATGAACAAATTAAAATGGGTGCTTGATATAATTCATCTCAAACTGTTATTGTATATATATTTCAGTTTGATTATTTGTTAGAAGTTACTTTTCAAACATTTTGAACAAAGACATACATTATATAAAATTTGAATGGTATTTTATATTCCTGTTTTATTGGAGAGTTTGTAATAAATATCAATAAAATTTCATATAATTTATTGTAGATCTGAAGTAATGTATTAACTTCTAAAGTACCGTTTTGTCAGTTTAAATTAATTAAGTACATACGTTTATATATTTAATTTTAAATAAAAGATCTGCTTCTGTCGTTTCTCAGATCTAATACGGGTCTTATTTGTGATTGAGTAAAAAAATCTAAATTTTTGTATTTAATTAAAAAGAAAAAAAGTGTGTTAATAAAGTTTTAGAGTTTAATTTATGTTAAAATGTAATTAATAAATTTTCAAATTTAACATTTATTTTCTATAAATATGCAAAATTAAGCAGATATAAAATTTGAACACTACTGAGTATTACTTTTTGGTATTAAATAATTATTTTACTTCAAATCTACTTTTTTATAATAATTAAAGTTAACTCTGATGTTAACTTGTTAGAAAATTATGTAATCATTTTTAGTCTTGCTTGCTTTGAATTGTATTAAGCAATATACAAAACTTTTTAAAATTTCATGGTGCCATTAACATATTCCATAATTGTTATAAGAGAATAATCTTAATTCTCAAATATCAAGCATTATTTTTAATGTTAGACTTATTAGTAAATAAATCCTTTTAAGGTGCGGATAAAAGGTGTAAATAAATTTATGTATTTTCGTTTTTTTCTGGTATACATTAAATCATGAATAAAGTATTCTTTTCTATTTAGGTATTATAGAAGTTTCTGAAACAAATGTTTGTGTTGTAAACAAATGATAATATTAGAGTCAATAATTTTTTGGTGCATTGTTAAAACCCCAAAAATAACAACAAATAGTTAAATTATGATAAAGGTTTGAGAGCTTAATATAGATTTAAAATTAAGTGTACTCTAAAAGTTGTTATGAAATCATTTGCTACACATCATAGTTTTCTTTTAGAGTATTTAATGTTACCTTTCATATATTTTACTGTATAAAGGGAATATCTTTTGTTGTTTATAAATTCAACTAAATATGTTACAATTCAATGTTCTCATATTACCACACTAACTATTTTCAATGATATTATAATGTAATAACATTTTCTTTGTTTAGTTATCTTTAGATAAACCTTCATAAAAGGCAGCTTTTTTGTATGTATTATTGCCTTAAATGCAAATCGATTTCGTTAAAGGCTATGTTTTTATGGCATTTTAAATGAAAGTCAAGATCTCTCTCTTTCATGCATGGAAATAATTTGTATAAGCAGTTTCAAATATATTATGTATGTGATAGAATGGTTTTTATGTGTGTCAAACAATGTGTGATTTGATATAATGCTAGTCTATTTTTATAATATGTTGAAGAGCGATGCACAAAATGAATTTTTAATTTAATAATAATTGATTTTTATTTTGAATAATTTCTCTTGATTAATAATAACT
>BPLR01006845.1:0-38662 GCA_021605095.1 Caerostris extrusa
GTTACGTATTGTTGCTTTATTACATCATTTCAAGTTTTCCAATAGATATACAGAAATGCCTATGGATTCTTCATAATTCCTACCAAGAATAACAAACAAAAAAAAAAAAAATTATTATCTACAGATTACTGAATATTTCTACAGAAATTTTTTTAAAGTCATTTTTGCCCTTAACTTAATAATGGAACGACAGAAGTCTTTTAGTAACATTCAATAATGTGCACAAATATATAAAATAGCCATGATATTTTTCCGTTGTTCCTTAAAAGAACTGTTAGTCTGATAATTTAAATTATTTACAGCATGTATAAAATGAATTTTAAGTGACACACATACAAAAAAACAACAAATATAATAGCAAGACGGCTAAGATAGATATAACCATACCAGTTTTAATTAAGAAATTTTACCTCAGAATGTAGCATAATGATAAAAAAGAAATATACAATTTTCAGAATTCAGGCAATGGATAATATATATATATATATACATGAAAGTGAAAAATAAAAGAGAGAGATAGAGATTCATGACATATCATACAGAAGAAAAATGAAGAAAAGAATGAAATAAATACTAATGACTAGATGCTATTATTAATTAAAAATAATACAAACTGCACTTGCCATATCTTTACAGATGTTGCAAGTTGTTTTTGGTATATTATGATAGTGAGTTTTTCATAAACTAAATTTAATTAATAAATAAAAATTATAACATTTATATACTTATCAGTTTATAACCATAGATTTTCGTGTAATTAATTGCACACCTTGATAATTATTCTAAAATCAATTTTTTATTACATGTAGTTTAGTGATGTTCTAATCCATGTCTATTACAAGAAAACGCGTTTTCATTCTGGATTGCATCAAATATCATCACTAAAATCAAATACTAAAATAGTTGTTTTCAGATTAAGAATTCATATTTAATTTAGAAATAGGAGCTTTTGATATACATAGCCATATCTTAACTTGTAAAATGTCTTAAAATGGGATAATCAAATCTAGGTTCAAACAATGTTCATTTTTGGTTTATGTTAAGATAGCAGAAGCACAGACTATGTCTATCTGATTGCTTTATGCCATTATAATTTAACAAAGACAAAACTTATTTCATTCCAAACAAACATATACTTTTCCAAAATGAAACTAATTTTCTTTGATATAAATAAAATAAACACTGCAGCACTGAAGAGACAATATTCTAAATAGCTTTACAACTATTGAATCTATTTCCTTCCTCATTTTTACATAGAATATTTATTTCTACAATACTAAACAACAAATCAAATGAAATAAGTCCAAGTGAAAAATGGTGAGATCACCTCAAGGATAAGGGAGATGGAGTTTAGGAGATCCCTTATTTTCCTCAATTTTATATTGTCATATAAAATTGAGGATTTTTTTATTAGGTAAACAACACAAAAGAACATGTATCAGCATTAATGTTAATCAATTAATGCTAACAATTCATTACAGCCCCGGCAAACATATGCAAAAAAAATAATCACCAAATGAACAAAATTGAGGTAGTTTTAATAACAAACCTTAAACTAGATCATTTAAATCAACTATCACATCTAATTATAACTTTTAATAAATCTCCAAAATATGAAGTAAATTTAAAATTACTCAGTTAATTTTGCTGAATTATTTAATCATAGCAAATGAAAGAAAAGCCTACTATTTTTTTACAAACACAAATAATATGTCACACTATTTTCTGTGATATTTCTTAGGAAGTATATGCAACAACATTGCTAAATCTCATTCTTGATGGTTTTGTGCAATTCATTTTGATGATTTTATAAGCCCAAAAAGTTTACAAGCTTATTTGTCAGCTCACCATGCTATAATATATTTTCTACAGGATATACCATTGGATATTGTGCTATATATTCAGTTGCATTTACAAAAACATATTTGTGCTAACATTTTCCCAAATTTGCTTTATTAAATAATTCTTCAAAATTAATTGTAAATGTTTTTATGATTTTTTTAAAAAGTTATATATAAAATAGATTGGTAGAAGCTTCAGTTTTAATTGGAATGCTCTTTATTTTTGATAACATGATTAAAAATATGTATTAAGAATGCTGTCAAAGCTAACAAAAATTAATTTATTGAAGGTACAAACTATTTTTAAAAATGATCTTAATTCAATTTAAATAATTAAATGCAAATAAAAGATTATTAACTTTTCTTCATATATTAACAAATTTGAAATTTTCCTTGTTAGTGGACTACTAGTTATGTTTTCTTCTTAAGAATGGACACACAGCTATATGTTTTATCTCTCTCAAGAAAAATAAATATTTTAATAATTGATTCTTAGATTAAGAGTTAATGAAATGTAATTCATTATTAAAAATTTCTATTCATTCAATGTTTTACAATCGTAAAGTTTTTAAGATGCGAATATTTTATTTGGAGATAATTTAGTTTAACTAAAGTCAATATAAATTTTAGCAAATATTTTCTTAAATTGTAAAAGAAATTTGTGTCAACTGACAAAGGTTATGTTTTAAAATAGAATTAATAAGCAAATAAATGAAAAAATTAAATAACGATTGAAAAAAAAAACATATACATCAAAGAATTATTACAGGGATTAACTTTTTAGTCAACTTATTTTTTAAAAAAATTAAAGCATTATTAACATCTAAAACATTTGTGAACCCATATTAAAAAATGCATCAAACCATTATGTCATTTTTGTGGAATGATTTCAACAGCAATTAAGTTTAACTTCTTCAGAATCCAATTGATGAACATCTTTTCAAATAGAGATTGGTTTTTCTGCAGTTGAAGCTGATTGTTCTGCTGTATCAGTTTTTTTGCAATAGTTTCAAACACTTCATTTATTCCTTCCCTATAAAAATACATAAAAATCAATTTTTATAATATATTATTAATTATTTTATTGAAATATAATCACCAATTACATAGGTAAAAAGTTGTTTTTTTCTCATACTTTTAGTTTATGTTTTGGGGTGTTGATTCCAAATATCAATAGCTTTTTATACTATCACTCACAATTTGATTCTAAACTCCATTAATTTTTGGCTTTTATAACTCTAAAATCAAGTGCAACAAATTAAGGTGCATATGAAATGAAAAAAAAAATGCACTTACAATTCCATTTTTTTTTCAATTTTATGATAATGAAAGTTGAGAATATATTGCATTTCTTAGTAGTAGCCTAAAAGGTGTATTTTCTTAACTTTTCATCAATAAAAGTTCAGTTATAGCTTTTTCGAAGGAGGGATCAGCAGTAATCTCTAACATTCCACTGAACTTAGTAACAGTTTTTCTCATTAAAAATACATTGGTGGGAACACTCATCTCATCAACATCTTGCTCTTCATTCATTAAGATTTTCAGAGCAAAAGAGGTGATTTTAGAAAATGAACAAGATTAATATTGCACTGAAGTTCTTTGAATTTTTTTAATATAATTAAATTATATTTACATAATTAGATTCTGATCTTAAGAGAATTTAAAAGTAAATGCAGTCCAAGCAACTTTTCTTTTCAGTTCATTACAATTTAAAAATTATAGTGGTGTATCAATTTAGTCAGAGCCAACAAAGGAACTTTCTTTCAACTTTGCTTCTGACTAATGAGAGTATTCTTTGCAAAGTACTGAAAACAAGTTAATTTTTAAGAGACCTAAAATTAAAATTATGAAAAAATCTTTTTGTTGGCCTGTATTAGTGATGAAGATTTCATCCTTCATCTCTCACCAAACTTGAGGCAATGAAGATTTGGAAATGGAAATTACTGTAATGTTACAGTAAATGGGTTAATCCAGTGATTATGTATAACTGCTGGTTGTTATATATAATCACCACTAGGGATGGTAAATGTGATGAATTTTTCAATATTTATCAAATTAACAGCAAGTTTATATGATTACCAATTAGTAATGGTGAATGTGATAAGTATCTTGACCAATTGAGCTGGTATAATACAGTGCAGTTTTTTGAGTAGTTACTAGTCAGGAATAGTTTTTGTTGGTACTATGACACAAGAGGCTGCAAATAACAATGTTTTATAATTAACAATTAAAATAATTCAAAAATGGCTATTTTAAGTCACATGGACATAGCCTGAACAAAATTTGAATAAAGGATTGACATTTCTTGTCAAATAAAACCACCAAAGTAGAGAAACTAATTTTATTATTAGAACTCATAAAAAACAGTTACACATCAAAAAGGAACTAAACACATATTTTAGAAAAAAATTTTTCTTTCAAATAACATTTATTGCCACCACTACAAATTATTAAATATTTTCAGTTTACTTACTTAGACACATTAGACTGTTATTACATTTAGAATTACAAAGTTTGCTAAGCTTTTTACATTTGCATTAATTAGACTTACACTGTTTCGTATAAACACATTGTTAATGTCCCTGACCTCCAGAAAGAAATAATTTTCTAACACATTTTCAAAGTGATATTGGTAGATCTGCAACATCGCCAGGGCAAAAATAAATTGTTCTTAACAGATTGTGAACTGATTTCTGGTATAAGTGAAAGCCTTCCTTGTTTTGTTCTTAACTGATAAAACTCTTCATTTTGAACTTCTAATATCAGCACTAATAAATTTCGTGGTTCATTTCTTGCTCTGTCAATGTTCTGGTACAAACACTTTCACTGTGTCACGAATTTTACCAAAAGAAAATTTAAGATTTGTAATTTCAACATTTTCTCTGCCTGTGATTCTTTATTTTCTTTAACACTCATTCTATGTTTTCTTACTTGTTCTTGCCTGCTTAAAATATCCGTCTAGATTAAAGGGATCAATGCTTCATATTCTTTCTGTGTTTGAAATGTAACTTCAGGTGGAAAATTATTTCACAAAGAATTGCTAATTCATCAAAAAGAATTACATCGAAATCATCTTCTATTTCCCTTTTTGGTGTTTTTGAAGCATTATAAACTGTCTTGATTAAAGTCTAAAGATCTTCTTTGGTTAAAAGGTGCTAGATAGAATCATTCTTGAAAGAAGACATTTTCAAGCCTGATTTTTTACAGGCATCCCAAACATTGTTTCATAAGGTATACACTTGATGCCTTCCTGAAATGTCCATAAATTGCACAAAAGTGTAACTCTTTGGACCATTTACTAGTTTGATTGCTTTCTAACCAAGAACTTAGCATATTTTCTATATCCTGGTTTGCATGCTCAACCCAACCTTGAGTCTGGATGTGTGCTTAAGTTTTCCTGCAGTTTTCAGATCCGACCACATTGCACAAGCTTCTTCTAAGATTCGGTTACTGAATTCACATCCATAGTCACTTTGCAGTATATTATGGCTCAAATATAATAAAAATATCAATTAGGTTACATGCAAACTTTTCGTCAAATGGTCTTGATATTTTTTTCTTCTAATGCAGATGGCAAACACTTAGACACTTGGTCTTGGATGCCTTAAGCCAAGCTCCTGCACAAACATTACTCACTTTGCATTACCCAGGGGGTGCATGTAACTTGAAGATAAGCCCACGGACGCGGAGTAACAATGCCCCGCAACGCTCTACGATCATATTCGACCGAGACCTACGGTTTAAAGTGGATTCTGAACCACTACAACATCCATGGCACCGCCGGGACTCGAACCCGAAACCTGTGGTACCGAGCGCTAGCCACTCGGCCATTCAGGCCCATGGTCTTGATATATTAACATAAATTTAAAATCATTATCGTTATGACTGCATGTCAATAGGACTACCTGGCCTCTTGAGTTCATCTCTCGAAAGACCATTGGCCTAACAACAAGTCCTTTTATGGATACCGCTGATTTTTTTTTTTTTTTTATAACTGTCACACATATTTAAATAAATCATTATTCCTTCAGTAGTAATGTTTTTTTTTTTTTTTTTTTTTTAATATCTTTTTTTTTTTTGAACATTAGTTCTTTCAACATAATTATTTCTATTACCAGGCCTATTGATAAATGTGCTTCTTGAATTATGATAACAAGTTCTTTACAGTACCTAAAAATTTGATATTGAAATAGTCTTTATTTACAGGAAAGATAAATTTTTCAACATTGTAGACTTTCATTACATTGTATCTTTTAGTCTTTGATAAGCTTCTAATTTTTCCTGCTACTTTTGTTTTCCCATTACTTACTTTTTTAACAAGTAATCATATATTTCGTCAGAAAACCACAGTTTGCTTTCTTTGAGTTCATATTATTACTATTACTACCACACCACACCACACCACATCACCTTGCCTAGAGCTGAGTTGCCCCTTTACAGTTTGGGAATGATGTGGGTGAGAAGTCTGATTGGGTTCTGTGATGCTCTATGGTCATTATGAGATCGGGACTTATGGCTTAAAGTGGCTTATTGCCAAAAACGCCTACAAACATCCATGGCACCGCCAGTATTCGAACCTGAAACCTGTGGCACCGCATGCCAGACACTTAGCCATTCAGGCCCAATGAGGGCAGACAAACAAATTCAAATGGATGTCATTCTCAAGAATTGGAATTACTTCTCTGAACAGTAAAATACTTTTTATATCACATTAAGCCAATATGAGTTGAGAGTTATATAAACTCGCCGGTTAATTTGATAAACATTCAAGAATTCACCAAACTTAGTGGTGATTATACATAACTGAGAGTTATGCATAATCACTAGATTAATCATATTTACTGTAATAGTAACATCTAAACTACTTAGGTACTGCAATAAACTTGAGGTTTTATTTTATTTAAATATGAATCTACACTTTTATTTTTTTAGAATATTTTTATTTAAACAACTATAACTTCTGGATTTCTATGATTTAAAACAAGTTTTTGAATGAAATGTCAAAGATTACTATTTTATAATATTTTGGCTTATATCTTTGATAGTACTTTTTATAAATTTCTTATATTAACAACAATCGCTAATTATGCATAAACAATATTACAATGGGACATATTATTCTATATGATTCAATATAAAAATATTTTTTTATTATAAATGCAGTCCAAAAGGGCTAAAAGTTGGAACCTCTTCTCTATAATGAAAATATTATTAACATTTCAGGAAAATCCTTCTTCAGAAATTTCAAATTTTTTCACATCTTTTTCTCTGTTTAGAAAAAAAAAAAAAACTGATAATTCAAGATATTTTTAATTTATCAAAAACAAATCTTCCATTAAAATTTAAAATTTTGTATGTAATAAAAGCTGTATACACATTGTATGTATATGTGCATATACAATACTACATGATAGTAGAAAGGAAAGAATGTGGGGAAAAAATATCTAACTATTTATCATCTAAATTTATAGTAGCGCAAAATATCAATGCAAAAAAGAAATACGATTGGATGAGTAGAAAATCAAAGGTGTAAAGAATTAGAAAAGAAAATTATTAAAGCTAGTTAGAATGATGAAAATAAGGTATAATTTTAATAATAATAGATAAACATTTATGAGAAAATAGATCAAACTACCTTCAAATGAGTTAAGTTTGAAGAACTCATTTGTTGAGATTTATCAATAAAGTATGGCGGATTTTTTTTTTTTTCTCACCAGAACGAAGATATAGGTTTGTAAGCAATACAGTATAAACATATTTAAAGTAATAAGAGAATACATTTCATGGAAGTAAAAACATGTACAGTTAAATAAAATGAACAAAAAGCTTTGTTCAAAAATGCAAGAATCAATTACAAGATCATAATTTCTTTAAATTTAAATTTATGACATTTCAAATATACTGAATTCAAAAAAATTCTAAGCAACTTATTATTTTTATATTTGTAAAAAAAAAAAAAAAAAAAAATCAAATTTTCATTAGTGTTACAGTTAATTATTAATTTGGTTTCCTATAAACAGCTTCTAACTATCTGAGATTTCATTCGAGGCCTTTTCATCCAACTGCCTTCATAAAATTATGGCCTCTTCTACTATCAAAAGTTATTATAATTTCTTCCCAAGATTGTTTATATATCTTTTATTGAAGATCTGTCTATTAAATTCAGCAAAAAGAATTTTTAATTTTCACCAAAAATTTCAAGATTAACTAAAAAGTTCCAAGATAGTTTGCAATGGCCTATAATCTGCACTAAGAATTCAAAGCAATTGAATGATTCTTTTATTAATTATTATTTGAAATCATATTTCATAAGAATGAGCATGTATTTACAAACATTTGAACCAGAACTTGATTTGTAAAATCTTTATAATGCCCATCTAATTTTAAAAGTTTTTTAAGAAATATTTTGAGAACTCATAGAACAGACATTATTGCTAAATTTTTTTTCTTTAAAATATAACTCTATAAATTAAATACCTGTCTTTGCTGAAACATTGAATACTATATCACAGTCATGATGATGGGCAAAAGCATTCACTTTATCTTGAGCGGTGGAACATTTTAAGTCTATTTTATTTCCAACCAATATTTTTTAAAAGCTAAAATAAATTTTTGAATTAGAAAAATACACTAAAAATTGCATTATTGAATTAAAAATAACTTATTCTGTATATAGATATATCAAAGGTATCCAACCTTTTAGCTTTCTTGGGTTTATTAAAAGTGGAAAACTGTCTTGAACAACACATAAAATAAACAAATTTAATGATATTTGTTAAGTAAAAATACTACAGCAATAATCTTTTTTTTTTTTTTTTTTTTTTTGCATTCTTTTTAAATTTAAAAGTACATTTTGATCATTGAAATAAAAAAATATTACAAAATAAAACTAGCATAGTAGAATGGTATAAAAACTTTATATAGTTACATGCAATTAGAATTACTGTATCAAAATATTTTAGTACATACTGAATAAATACCTAAAATATCTACATAGTCAATTCTACCGAATGATTGTTAATCATGGTACATATTTTTCAGGGAGGTGATAAAGCTAATTAAAAAGTGATGATTGCGATTGAATATTAAGGCATTAGGGATGTAAAGGAAATAAAATTATATATATTTTTTATAATGATTTTTTACAACAACTATATCAGTTTTACCATCGATAATAACATATTCTTAAGACTGTTTATATGTTGATTGACATTCTTTCTAAAATGCCAGACATTTCTGATTAACTGTAGTAGTGAAAAATGGTATTTAAAAAAATACCATTTTGTTTGATGTATTTTAAAAAAATTGAACTGAAGGTTGCAACAGGTCTTTCAAAGGCTTTAATAAGATGACAAAACAAAATGAATACAGAGACCATGTAAAGGTAACTAACTCATTTTGGCCTTAAAATGACATCAAGGTGATTTCCTATATAATGTCCAAACAGAATGACATATCATGCAGAAGCTATGCTCTAATTGAAATTACAATTAAGAAATATTTTAGAACAGTAATTGAATTTGAGTTTGAAGGAAAACATAATACTGCTATTAGATCAAGATAATATAACTCAATTACGAAATCATATTTGACCATTTAATGTTAAAAAAAATAGTGTTAATGTCCAATTACAAAATACAGCAAGTATGTCCCTTCTTACATTTCTGCACAAACAAGTCATTTATTTTCATAATTTCCACATAAAGAATGTTTTATTTAATATGCTTTATCATTCCTAAAAATTCATAAATAAATTAAAAATCAGGCTGAAAACATAAAATTCAACTAGTGTCTGAATTTATTTCCACAATTCAAAAGATGATGGATAAGATTCTACATGAAAGTAAAAATGTGAAGTATGGTGTAATAATAAAAATTAATAATTGACCATTTATTAGCTGATTTTATTATTGAAAAGAGCATAAGAAAAAAACACTGATATTATGATTAAGAAAATAATAAAGCATGCTTTATATAAAAAATATATTTTATCATTTTCTTATTTAATATAAGTAACTAAAGAACATTTAAAAAGCCTTTTCTCACTGTGTTTATCAAAAAATATACAGGAATTTAAATAATTATACAACAATTATTAATTAATTAATTTATAATTCATTAATTAATTTACTATTCATTTTATATAACCATACAATAAAGCCTTTTGTATGATTAAATACAATGAATAAATTTTAATTAAAAAATTTGAAAATAATATGAAATAATCATGTGAAATAATTTTTTTAAGATTCCAATAAATATTTTTTACTATTTATTTTACTTGAATATTATAATATTAGAAAAGCTTACATATATATATTAACTGATTATTATATAAACCAGTGGTTCACAAACAATATAGCTTCTTTATAAGCACATCGAGATATAACATAAAATTTTTATTCTATTCAAAATTTCTTGTATGTATGAAACTGGGTTTTAGAGATTGCTGTAAAATAATTAAGTATTGTGTGAAATGAAGAAAATGAGGTGACCAGTGACCAGTTTGATTCTAAGAATAGAAAAATTGGTGCCAATCAACAGGCTCATTCACATTTCCTGAATTGTAATAAATTAAATTTGTTAAATAATATTTTTTTTTATAATCATTCACATCTACTGTATGTCATATTTACATTTATTCAATTTTATTTAACTGTTTAGTTAGAAAAAATATTTAATATTTAGCAAAATTTTATTGTTAAAATTTGATAAAGCACAGGAAAACCTGGGTTCAATAAGCAATTCCTAAATAGAAAAAGTTTGAGAACCACTGATATAGCTGCGGCTACAATATATATATATTTATATGCTTCTATTTAAATAAATAATTATTTTTGAACACTATCATGCTTCGTCTTTTTAAAAAGAAAATTCTTTTACATTTTTCAGCAAAGTTGTCTGCGTCTCCAACCCACTGAGTTAAGCTCGTGAGAGTATCTGGCTCATCACAGCTGAATACAAGAAGACAAGCATGAGCATTCCTAAAATAGTTTCTTGTAAGAGTTCGAAATCGCTCATTCCCAACAGTATCCCAAAGTATAAGCTGTGAAATTGACAAAAAACAATCTGTATTAAATTATAAAAAGAAAAAAATCATGAAATAATTTAAAAGATATTTTTGTTGTAAATTCTTCTTGTACTATTTTCCAACTAAATAAATATTTAACAAAAGTAAAATTGAATCTTCAGAAAATCCAAGAAAATGTATTATATTGAAGATTTTAACAATTAATTACAGCAGTTTATACAAGAATTCACTACAAAAATATTTAATAAAATAAAGCAATGAACATAAAAATAAATAAAAATTTCAACAGATGCATTTTTAACTATATGCCAATTAAAATAAGTTACACCATTTAGTAATGCTAACATTGCTTTAATATTTAATACTTAAACAAAAACTTACACTTTATTTCTTTATATTACTAATATTATTTTAATATTAAAACACATCAAATATGCATTTATTTAATCAGTTATCAATATTTAAGAATTTAATATTCCTTAAAAATGAATGTTACAATTTTATTAAGAAAAATAATATTATTTATTTATACTATAAAATATAAATATAAATAAAAACAAATTATTAAAAAGTGTTTTTAGTAAGGCTATTTCTCATTAGATGAGAGAATATGCTAGTTTAGATACTTTCCCCCAAAGTATAAACTGTGAAATGGACAAAATACCAATCAATATTAAATTATATTTATAAAAAAGTATGGAATAATTTCAAAATCTGTTTTCTATTGCTGTAAATTCATATAAATGAAACCTTCATAAAATAAATGTTGATGTAAAGAATTATACCAATGAAATTGAAAAGGATTTCTAATAAATGCATACACACTCTAGAGCCAAAACATTATGACCACCCCTATATTTTGCAATGAACTCGCCTGGATGACGTGGAAGGCACGTGATTAGGTGGAAGTGGTATTTAACTGGTATTAAGTGGTGGTATTAATCCATGCCAAGGCAGGTTGAAGCTGTGTTGCATGCCAAAGGTGGGCCAACTCATTATTGACAGGTGGTCATAATGTTTTGGGTCTTGAGTGTACTTATATAAAACGAAGACAACATCTAAGGGTAAAGAATTTCAAATTATACTTGATGGTAGCTTATTACTCCATGAAACTTTTAGTTGATGCAACTCTAATTAAAACTGAATCACTAATTTTCTCAGTAAGCTAAAATATGCTCTTTTAAATGAGATAGACTTCAAACATGATATAAATACTCCATTTAAGAAAGAAAATGATGAATTTTTTTTACTAGTAAAGCACAGGATTTAGTTTGATTATAAATAATTAAAAATCATAAAAATATATATAAAATCTACACTTCTTTTGATTCATTAAATATATAGAAATATATAGCTATCGAACATTGTGCACATACAAAAAAGCTAGTGCTATATATATATACAGAAATTATTTAGATAAAACAGTTCAATTTGGTAATCATTCATGACCACATACGAAGAGTCTATAAATAATTTGCTTAGAAAACTAATGGATATATACCTTAATAAAATTAAAAAGCAAGCAATAGTGATAGCTAGTGCACTAAAAACAAAAGAGTATCAAGCATAAAAAAAAATCAAGTAGTAACATTTTTTAATTTCATGCCACATAGAAAATCAGAAATAAAACTTCCATTTAAAAATTATACAACATTTTTAAAAAAATATATATTATATTGCTGTAGACAGTATGTTCAAACTGATTTTTGAGTGTAATAGAATTAGTCCATGAAAAAATAAATTGTTTGCGTGTATAAATTGTATTTTATGAATAAAATTCTCTTATAATGGCTGAGAAAAGGTCCTGTTGTATATACATAGCAAAAAAGCTGCATAACATGTTAATAAAGTATGAAAACAAAAAAAAAGAATGACAGTTGTACTTTTGTAATACGTCTCAGCATTGCAAAAATTATATATAACTAATATTAATTTAGAACTAATACAAATACCAGATTTTTTATAATATTAGACTCCTGATTGGAATCCTTAATATAGTACTATATTAATTAATTGCATACTTAAAAGTTTCACAGAATATTTTATAAAATAATGATAAAATGAAAAGAATAGTAATTAATAATATGAAAATGAAATTACAACAACAGATCCAATATATTTGATGTCTTGAGAAAAATCAAATATATAAATAATCAGCAAAATTCACTTATATATAAAAAAAACAATGTCAGTGCGACAATAATAACAGCAAAATAAGTTTTTACATTAAATTTGATAATTTAAATTGTTTGATAGTAAGAAAAAAAATTGATGAAAGAATGTTAGAGAAATTCTAATTTCTACTAAATTTGCTAAATAGAATTGTTTCGACTAAGTTAAATTTGACTAAAATATACCTAACGCTAATTTAAATATTTTTTCAGATTTAACTTTTTCAAATTAAGATAAAAAAACGAATTAGAAAATTTTATCACGAACAACAAATATTAGCTTAAGATAATTTATTCATAAACTTTAATTAAATTTTTTTTTTGAAAAAAAATGATTAAAACATTTACTGAACTAATTTAAGTAATTTTCGAAATTTAGATATAAAATCTAAAAATGAGGAATGTACGATTTTATTACGAACAGTAGCTTTTTTGCTTACGGTAACATTTTTGTCCGCCAACTTCAATTATTTTTTTGTAGTTATCAGTTCCAAGTGTCAACTTTGTATTCTCTTTGAAATCGTTGTCCTTAAAGCGACAAAATATGGATGTTTTTCCCACATTATAATCCCCCAATAATATAAGTTTGAAACAAAAGTTTGACGTTGCTTGTTTGTTTACATTTCTTGCCATAATGACAACATGATGTCATTTTAAAATAATGCAGCACACAGCTTGTATAATCTAACTATTTTAAACGCATTACGTCACTAAATGCATTTTTTTTAAAATTAGTTAAGTTTACTTGTAGTAATTAAGCATAAAAATAAGCATAGCAAATTATGTAAGGTTTGAATAAATAATTAAAATAATAAATAAAGTACAATGAGCAAAAGAAAGTATTATAAATTTGTATTTCGATATTTTTATTGTTTATCACGAAATTTAATTGTTCTATTAAATTATGAATTTGTATGTTATATTAAAAGAATCATTTTTATATTTCTCTTATTAGACCCATCCTAGAATATGGAATTCCTGTTTACTGTTGCGCATCTAACACAAATTTACAGAAACTTGAGCGAGTCCAATTTAGTGTAGCACTTCGTAATATCTGCGCTAATGACATAGTGCTGTACGCAGCTGATTTTGTAACCCCTTAGCCTCAGAAGAAGTGCTTCTTTGGTGAAATATTATGGCAAACTATGTAGTCTTGGAGACAGAAATAGAACCTCAGCTTATTTAAGAGACTGTGCAATGTTCAGAGACTTAAAACATCCCATTCAGCATGGTGGCTTCTGCTCATCTGTTGGAAAGTAACGTGGAACAGAATATTTGGTTCAACGCGTAATTCTGATGGTCTTCCTAATGTACATTTCCACAATGACCTTTCTGTTCAGGTGAACAAGCAGGATGACCTTCCTGTTTATCTAAAGCATCTAGCCCTTGAAATAATAAACGACATTCCGGCTGATGCTATTAAAATGTACACTGACGGCAGTAAAAACGAGAAAGGTGGAACTGGCAGTGGAATATATATAATTTCAAATAGTAATTACGTGAAGATTCAGAGAAGGAATCCCTGATGGCTGCTCTGTATTTCGTAGCTAGTTAATTGCTATAAACGAAGGCCTTGACTATAAAGCGACTGTTATTGCAGGAAATGAAATCAGGATTCTAACTGATAGCAGGAGTTCTATTCAGCACTTGGCTAATTGGCCCAGTGTTAGAGACAGGGTAGGTGTATCTATTCTCAAAAGCTAAAAACATCTTTCAGTGGATCATCAGATCCACATACAGTGGATTCCTTCCCATGTCGACCTTGAGGGGGAATGAAATGACAGATGCATTGGCCAAAGTGGGTGCTAGTGAGGTATTGGTTCCACTTGAGCCCTTACCTTCACGGAGATTTACTCACAAGCTAAGTTAAATGGAAAAACAATTTGGTCTACTCCCTCAGTGCACCAGTGGTATCGAGGCCATCGACCTGGCGATACTTTGGCACTTATTTGTGACAGGCAGGGACAAACTGCAATCACCCTTTTGCTCAGTGGACACCTGAGAACTATGACTTTCTCAGACGATTTGAAAGCTTCCGACACTTGCACCAAGTGCTCCTCTGAGCAGGCTTCACTATCTCACATCTTGGCATGCCTGGGTCTCAGATGTCAGGATCTCCTTGACAGTCCGTTGATGGACTTTCTCGGGTATTTGATTCATGGACCTAGTCTAGCCTAGGTGGACTTTGGGGATAGGCGAAGAAGAAGAAGAAGAAGAATCCCCCATTCAAATTGCTAACTGGTTTTGTTTTCCAATTATGAAACAAATTTACAATTATTAAGTTTAAAAAATTATCATAGTGCTTTAAAGTGCATTTTTTTTTAAATAAAAAATATAAAATAAAAAATAAAGGGCTTGATATTTTTTGTTTTAAAACTTTTACATTTCATTTTATTAAAAAATAAATTATATCCAATAGGAATACCTTTCTTCCATGTTTGCAAGTGGTATTCAATATATTACAAAGGCCAATTGTTTCATATATTGTTAATAACGATACAATTGATAATTTAGAAATAAATTTTCTTGAAATCATTAACAAAAAAAAATGTAGACATTTTTTTAACAATAGTGTAAAAATAGATCGTAATTTCACTCAGTGAAGAGAAAAAAATTTTTTTGCATTTCCACTAACCCTGTTCTAAATGATTTAAAAATATGCGACTATGACATCACTCTATCCAGAAATCGCAAAAGACCGCGCTATACTCTTAACATTAACAAATAATTTCCTCCTTTTTGGAGATTTTTCGATTTCGGTCTCACTGTCGCCTCGTTAATGTTTTCTTTTATTGCATTTTGTTATTGGATTTATCATCAGTGCTTATTCCTTTAATTTTTTAATATTTTTGCTTATGGGATGATTTTTTTTTTTATTATTCTCTTTGTATTTTTACTCTTCTTTTGTAACTTTGACTTTCTGTCTTAATTGTAATGTTTTTGTTCTTTGATGTTAGAAATTATTATTCCTTCTCTGATTATTTAATTTTTCTTACAATTGGCAAAGGGCTCGACCATCAGTCACTGTTCACCATTCGCCAAGTGGAGGTGTGGTCGCTGCGCGACCAAGACACTCCATCAAGTCACCAATAATAATAAATTTTGCATTGAAAAGGGATTAGTAGTTAAAATTAGTAGGGGAGGAGACTTAATGAGTATATTTTCAATCATTGTTTTAATATAATGTGTAAAACGAAACAAAGAAAATTTATGCATAAAAATGGCACGATTACTATACGAAAAATAAATCTTAACATTTCTGGCATAAATTGTTACAGTTCAAAATTGATCATATCTAAAAACGAAATCTATTCTTCTTGTTTTACTTTGTGTGGAAAGATTAATAATTTTTTTCTTTGATTCCATGTTACTGTGGAAGAAATTTTTTTCTCGATTGGAAACACTGCTAGTCTATTCAGAATTAAATATCCCTGAATTTTCTGAATCGTTTTTTTTTTTTTCATCATGACTAAATAAAAAAAATTTCAGTTTCCATAAAAGAAAATGTAGTCTATTTAGTATTTTGGAAAAAATTTCATGGTTCTTTTCTTTATCTTTATGTTATACTGATTGGTTGAAAGTTTGTATGCCTCTGTAAGTTTCTCCTTAATGTCTGTCTCCTAAAAGTGATTGTGTAACTATATTTTCAATTTGTTTCTTTGCTTCTCATTTTGCTTATAATTTAAAAGTCTTCTTTTCTAATTTAATATTAATTGGATAACATAAATTTGTAATATTAAGCTGGATTTCCATCAAATACTAGAGACTCAGGAACAGTTATGGAAAGAAAGGGGGTTTTTTTTGTAGGTTTACACCGAAAACTAAATATCTACTTTCTGAAGTTTATAATTTTATTCATTCCTTATGAATAAAATTATAAACTTATGTAAAAGTAACATACATTTGACGTCATTTATGAGCATTTTTGAATGATTTTTTTGTTAAAACTGTTTCTTTACTAATGCTTAACTTTTAAATTAGCTATTTTTGCAATTTATAATATGTTATTTACAAAATGGATCGATAACAAAAACAGGGAGCTATGATTTCTTTAATCGGACTGAAACTTCAAAATCGAAAAAAGTGGTAAATTCGGTCGATCTACAAAAAAAAAAAAAAAAAAAAAAAAAAAAAAAAAATTTTTTTTTTACTAATTACCATTGTTACTTGGAATTTTAGGTGCAACAGTTAGTTGTAACAACCATGTATACAAAAACATAATTTTTTTTTTTTTTTTTTTTGTGAGTGGCATACCAAAGAAAACAAGCGTAACAGGTGGGCTGAAAAGTTCATAGGCTGACACATAGATGACGCTACTAGTATTAAATCCATATGATTTTTAGTTAGCTCTAACCTTCAAAAGACACGTGTATAAATTTGACAGCTGTTGCACTATTAGTATTTGAGTTATAACATTTTTAGTGAAGCAACTTTTGCTAGTTTGAAAAAATGGATAAAAGGGAATTCCTTGTGTTAATAAAGCATTGCTTTTTTGGCGGAAAAAAATACTATTGAAGCCAAGGCTTGGCTTTATAAACATTATTCGGACTTTGCACCAGGAAAATCAACCGTAGAGAAGTGGTTTGCTAAATTTAAACGAGGCGAAATGAGCACTGATGATGCACGCAATGGACACCCCAAAGAGGCTGTTACCGACGAAAACATCAAAAAGTCCAAAAATAATTTCTAATAACCGTAAAGTGAAGTTGATTCAGATAACTGAGACTCTAAAGACATCAAAGGAACGTGAATGAATATTTGGATATGCGAAAGCTCTGTTCAAAGTGGGTGCCGCGCGAGCTTCACAATCGACCAAAAACAACAACGAATTGAGGATTCTAAGCAGTGTTTGGAGCTGTTCAATCGTAATAAACCCGAATTTTTGCGTCGATATGTGACAATGGAGGAAACATGGCTCCATCATTTCACACCGGAGTCCAATCGACAGTCAGCCGAGTGGACTGACGTGATGAACACTAAAAATGCTATAACTCACGTACTAATAGTGCAACAGCTGTCAAATTCATACACGTGTCTTTTGAAGGTTAGGGCTAACAAAAATCATATGGATATAATACTAGTAGGGCCATCTATGTGTCAGCCTATGAACTTTTCAGCCCATCTGTTATTTAATTTTATTTTATTCTTAAAAAAGTTTCAATATTTTCAAGTTGCACAAATTAATTTCTCACAACAAATTGTTTATTCATGAATATTTCTGAATATCCTTATTGTTTAGTATGCTTTTCCCCCTGATGATTTAAATGCATTTTCTAAATTTTCATTGACGTAATTGTACGTAATCCTGAAAAACAATTATCATCTAAATAAAAAGAAATTCAAAATTAAAAATAATTTGTAAGCTTTTTTTATTATTATTATTATTATTTATATTTTATTAAGTATGCTTGCTTTCATAAAAAATGTCTTTTTTTTTTCCCCCTCTTATTTTTTATTTTTTTTTTTTTTTTTTTTTTGTATTGTATCCATTTCTAGCATTATGCATATTATATTACTTCAACATAAAAATTTGTTACATGATTAAATTAAAAAAAAACATGCTATAAAACACTTTTGCAATATTAACATTTAACATGAGAAATCAATATAAAAAAAAACACATTAGAAATTGAAAAAACTTTTTCAACAATTGCATCAATTTCAAGACAACACAACGTAAATTGAATAAGAATAAATAAATTTTCACATGGAATATGTTTATTTTTGAAATGGCTGAATTTTCCCACCTAGGGATTGCAATACCGGTATTTTGTGCCATTTGTACAATTTTGTAATACCGGTATTCACAAGTTTAAATACCGGTTTTTCGGTATTTACTAGAAATTTAGAATTTATCTGTGAAATTCTTATTCTTATCTGTGAATTATTATTCAGAATTCTTATCTGAAAACTAGAAATTCTTATCTGTGAAAACAAGGTTGCAGTTATGAAGAAGTGTAATATTTCGATATATTTTTTAATTGGTGAGTCTGTTATTCACATTATATTTGCATATCATACTTTACAGTTCAAAATATTTTTCAGATTTATTATATTTATACTCATAAATAATACCCCATAGTAATGAATAAGAATAACTTTAAAGAACATAAAAAATCAGTTGATAATACTTCGGTTTGGTTTATTTAATTATATGATGAAAAGTATAAGGTGGCACAATGTAAAACATGTTTAAATTTGTTAAAGAGGAAAGAATCTAATTGCGATGAAGATACAAACTTAAGCACAGTTTCTAAGCCCAAGCCATCAGGAATTTTAGATTATTTTGAAAAAAAAAGATAATTTGGATGAAACTATATGTAAAATGACAGCATTGGATGGTTTGCCATTTCGAATGTTTTTTGTGATATTTACATTCTCTAATAAAACTGGCAAATAAAACAAAAAAACACTTGTGTTTTTTCTTTTTCTAAAATTTCTACTACCGGTATTAAAACCGGTATCCCGGTATTAAGATCTAAAAATACCGAATACCGGTATTGAACTTTGGTCCGATATAGCAAACCCCCCCCTCTTTTATGAATTTCAAAGTGTTTATTTTCCTATTGTATTAATTTTTAGAATTTAAATAAACATTCTTCTTTTCATTGGTGCAACAGCCCCATGGTGGGTCAAGGCTGTCTTCGATACAGGAGATGTTTTCTTTTTGACGGGTTAGGATTGCCAGCCGTACCCCCAACGCTCTACGTCATACATTAGACCGGGACCTACGGTTTAAAGTGAATTCCGAACCACTACAAACATCCACGACATCCAGCACCAGAGTGCTAGTCACTCAGCCTTTGAGGTCCCTTAATAAACATTCAGTTTTCTAATTTCTTCAAAAAACAATTACCAACTATTTTAATGTCTGACATTTCTTTAGATAAAAACTCAGTGCAAGATTCAATATCTGTCCAATATATTTGCTATTAAAAAAAAAAAAATTGTTATTTCCCGTGTTGTTTGAACTTTTTCTTACTAAAGGACGAAATTTTTCTTTCATTTGATATTGATATTGAGGAATAAAGTAGTTCAAAATAATAATATATTCTGCAACCGTAATGTGTTCACTTTTAATGTTTTTCTCTAGATGATTGATTATGTATAAAATGCATTAATATTTCAAATATTTCATTATTGAAAATGATTCCTGCACTTTAGAACATTTGTCTAAGCATTCAATATTTGAGAAAAAGATGCTCAAATAATTGTAGAACACCTTCTATTAGAAGATATTAGAGCAAGCCATATAACTGAATATTTTTTTTTTTCTGTATTTAGTATTCGTTTTTATTCCTACTAATTTTAAATCGACAAAAGTACAAATAAATAAATTACAGTTATTATTACTTATACATCAATTGACATGACACTTGACACAGTATTCATTGCATTTAACAAACTTTGTGCATTACAACCTATTCTTAGTATTTTTATTTATTTATTATTATTATTATTTTTTTTTTTTTTGAAACAGTGTTGTAATTTTACATACACATTATTTTCCCTTTGCGTCTTCGCCCACCAAAATTTCTGTTTCTGTTATCAGATGTTAGTGCAGCCATTTAGAATTTGAAAATTTTTCATTTGTTAAGATTGTTTGACAAAATTTTAGCAGTTTCTCTCTCAATGGATTCTAAATTTAAATTTTTACTTGAATCCATTGGGGGTGAAAGGGCTAAATTAAATTCAAACTGTCCTGTTAACATTAAAATGCCCTACTGGTATTGGATACAATTTAGTTTCACTATGATTTGATGCCTCAGATAAAAAACATATAATAAGTTATAAATGTTGCTGCTTCCAAGTGTTCTGTAAGTATTTTATCAGTCATTTTTAAATACTGATTTAATAATAGCCTAGCATTTAGGGATTGCAATATCGGACCAAAAGTTCAATACCGGTATTCGGTATTTCTTAGATCTTAATACCGGGATACCGGTTTTAATACCGATTGTAGAAATTTTTAGTAAACGGTGTTTTTTTTTTTTTTTTTTTTTTTTTTTTAATTGCCAGTTTTATAAGAGAATGTAAATATCACAAAAAAAGTTTGTACCGTATAAATTATAACAGTATACAAAGAATCACAAAAAGTAAATGAACATCTTACTTATTTAAATTACAAAAAATTGTAAATATTACTATTCAGTCTGTGGCACTATTGCAACTTTTTACTCTGTCGCTCGGTACCACAGGTTTCGGGTTCGAGTCCGGCGGTGCCATGGTTGTTTGTAGTGATTCGGAATCCACTTTAAAATGTAGGTCCCGGTCTGTTAAGCCGTCGTGTGCAGAAGATGACCGTAGAGCGACAAACCAAAGCAAATTTTTGAAATGTGATTTTAAAAAACATAAACCGAAGTATTATCGGGTATTATTTATGAGCATATATATATATATATAAGAAATCTGAAAAATATTTTAAATTTTAAAGTATGATATGCAAATACAATGTGAATAACAAACTCACCAATTTAAAAATATCGAAATATTACACACTTTCTTCTCAACTACAACCTTGTTTTCACAGATAAGAATTTCTAGTTTTCAGATAAGAATTCTGAATAAGAATTCATTCAAACAAGAATAAGAATTCTGAATAAGAATTCATAGATAATAAGAATTTCACAGATAAGAATTCTAAATTTCTAGTAAATACCGAAAAAAACGGTATTTAAACTTGCGAATACCGGTATTACAAAATTGTACAAATGGCTCAAAATAACCGGTATTCGGTATCCCGGTTTACCGGTGTTGCAATCCCTACTCGCATTTTACCATGTCACATAGAAATTTACCAATGTAAAATGTTTTCAATAACTTAGTTGTACATTTCATACTACGAAAACTTTGAATGTGAATTATGGTATGAAATGCAAATGTTTATTGCAACATATTGAGTCAATGTTTCATGATCATCAATGTTCAATCATGTGCATTCAATGTTTTTACAGCATGTTATTTTACTACAAAGCAGCACTTTAAGTTACTTTACAACATTTTTTATGCTTTTCAGCATGGAAAAACTTGTTACTTTACAAATGGAAGTTGATGAATGTAATGATTGCTTATATTTGTTGGGGATCAAGAGTTTCGTAATAGCAGCTCTGCCCCCAATTGCAATACAAAATACTCCATGCAAATATTGCAAAATAATAGACAGATGGACAGTAGATCTACCTCCCCTTGGTGCAGCCTGGCACTAGGCTGCTAAAAGATCTACTACTATCGGCATGCAGCAACGTTCCAAAATGATCATCTTCGTGGGACTTCGTTAAGGCTGTGCCCAGGGCCGGATTTAGATGAAAAGAGGCCCTAATCTATTCCACTTATGAGGCCCTTTCATCTCCCATTTTTAAGTTTGATTCAAAAGTTCAAAATATTTGAGTTACTAATTATTGTGCATAAATAAAAGTTAAGAGCTGACCTAGAATTCCGCGAAATGAAAATATTGCCAAGACTTTTTTTTTTCAATAGTCTATAAACACTTACACTAAAGAACTCGAACCTACTGAATTCAAAAGGCGAGAATCAAATGATCGTGTACGCAATCCTTAAAAAAGAATCTTTTCTAATAACATTAACACGTATTTCATATTATCGAAGTAATACAAATATAACCGAACGTCGGGAAATCAATAGGTCTGTTCGTTTGTCTGTTCCAATCTACACCAATCTGCACTTCATTTATACAAGAACAAACCCGAGCTTAGTAGCATAAGGCACGTCAATATTTTCCCTAGCAATCAGTGAACGTATGAACTATACTCTGGTGCAATCTATTGTATACAAACGAACAGACCCAATGAGCCGAACACGTTGATCTTAACCAATACATTTTTATGTTTGTTTATTAGTCATACGTGTAGAATTTCTCCTTATTTTCGATTCAGTGTTTTTAGTGTTTACTGTTTTTAGAATAGTGTAATTCTAATTTTGCTAGCAATTTGAATGTAGGCCCCTCTTGATCTTGAGACCCTAGGCTGAAGCCTAGTTAGCCTATAGGAAAATCCGGTCCTGGCTGTGTCTTACAATGGAATGTGGGTGACCTGCTCCAATCTAAGAAAGTTGAGTTCAACATTTCCTTGCCAGCTACAATTTTTGAGACTTGCTGTGGGCTATGATTGTATGGCGAACCATCTGCACCGCATTGACATTTTTGATAGTCCAAATTGCCTGCTCCGTGGAAAAGATGAGATCATGGACAGATACCATATAGCAGGATGCCCGGCCTTGCGTGGGGACTCCGAGGTGAAAAGATATTGGTGCGCTAGACTTTG
Organism: Caerostris extrusa; assembly: GCA_021605095.1. Lineage (NCBI taxonomy): Eukaryota > Metazoa > Arthropoda > Arachnida > Araneae > Araneidae > Caerostris > Caerostris extrusa. The sequence continues at coordinate 23,324 of BPLR01006845.1, forward strand.
CTGGTGAGACATTGATTTTTCTCTTATTGTTTTCTTTTCTTTTTCTTTCTTTTTTTTTTTTTGGGTTGATTTTATAAGGGTTTTCCACTGTTTTGATTTATATAGAGTTTATCATTTCTATATATATATATATATATATATATATATATCGGAATATATATATATATATATATATATATAATATATATATATATACACACTCAAGAGCCAAAACATTATGACCACCTGTCAATAATGCTTAGATCCGCAACCTTTCCCATCACACAGAAGTAAGTGAAAGAATGATTCTTCAGACTCTCCAGTAGCATTTAAATACCACTTCCACCTGATCACGTGCCTTCCACGTCATCCAGGCGAGTTCATTGCAAAATGTAGGGATGGTCATAATGTTTTGGCTCTTGAGTGTATATATGTTGCAAAATATTTGTATCTTTCTTGGATATGAAAAATTCATTTTCAATTTATCATTGAAGTGGCATTTCCATTGTTTTTAATCCCCAAGTGAAATTTAAAATTAAAAATAAAATATAGAGCTACATGAATAATGCAAGCACATTACGAATAAATAAAATTAAATATATAGACTTAATAGCATAAGCGAATAAACTACAATACATTCATATATAAATTATTTTACACATTTGTTGACAACAGGGTTGTATAAGTGTGCAAATAAAATTATTTATATTTGGAATTATTAAATAGATAATAAATTAATAAAACTTGAATTGTGTTTACCTGTGCATGATTGAATATTCACTAAGAAAACGAGTTGACTGCATTCATATGTGCCGTGATGTGTTTCAGCGTGAAATAAACAAAGCCATTTGCATAAGGTGCACTTTCTCAAGGTGTCCTGTATGGAGCGTATGCTTTTCATAAAGCGCCGTTCACAGAGTAAAGGCTCGTTCCCACCGAGGTGAGAGGCGGCAAAGTGACATGCAGCAGGAGAAAAAAAAAATATTTTCGACCCGTTCACAGCGCAACGTCAGAAATTGCATTAATCCTAGTGAAGTTCCGCTTCGAGTTGAAAGTTGGTCAACTCGAAGCGATGCATTTCAAACCGGTTTCCGGCGAACGCGGTGAGGCTAGTGATTGGTCAACACTTCACGCTTAAACGCCTCACGCCTCGGTGGGAACGAGCCTTAAGAGTCAAATCGAGTCAACCCCGAGGCGATCTTTCTCCCGTGTCTGATAGAGAAAAATAACTCGTTAACTCTGGTTGTGCGTGTATATATATATATATATATATATATTACACCCCTATATATATATATATATATATTATATATATATATATATATATATGTATATGTGTGTGCGCGCGTGTGTGTGTGTGTGTGTTAACCAATGCAATTTTTGCCATTCAGTAAATTGATTTTTGCTATACATCGATATCTATATCTGTATATATATATTTCAAGTAACATTAAATTTTTGAATTCGATAATTCCGTACTATAAGAGAAATAAAATCACTAATATTTAATTCAATTTTATAACTTTTACATTTGATTTAAAATATGTGTTTTTTTCTTGTAAATCTGATTTAAAAAATGGTACTCAAAAATCCTGGCCAGTTGGCTAATTGGCTAGTGCTCTGTCCTTTGGCACCTCAGACTTCAGGTTCGAATCTTGGCAGTGGCATGGATGTTTGTCAGTCTCACGTTAAATTGAAGGTTCTGATCTCATTAGCCCAAAATGTGCAAAAAATGACCACAGATCGACAAACCAAACCATGTTCTTTTAAACTGAAAGATATGACAAAGATTTTCAATTCCATAAGATTCTTTCGTACATCAACTACAACATCAAAAAGTAATTTTTAAAAGAAATTATTTTATTATTGCATATAGCAAGTATTAAAATACACTTTGGTTTTAAATATTTCACTAAAAATTTTAGAAAATTTTTCAAAAATTTGCAAATAAGTTATTGCTCTCAATTTCTGTAAAATCACTTTTCTTTTGTACCATTAATTTATTACTAACTAACTAGAAAACAATAATGGCGTTAAAACGGGCAAAACCAATCTCGTTAAAGTGATTTTCAACATATCCAAACACCAGCGAAGAAACCGAACAGAAAACTTTATAAATGCCTAAGTTGGAAACTGAAAAGTAATTACTTCTATGCACTCGGTCGCTCCATACAGGAATGGTAACGGTTCATTCTGTTGTGTTTAGTTGTTTCCATTCTGGCGGAGCACAATAAAACAATGACGTGTGGCCGGAAAATGAAATAAAAGCCGAAATGAAGGTTCCAAAAATTCGGCCACGTGAAAAAGCGGAGAAGTCGTAAAGCTAACATGGCGTGGATTTAACGACCTCGCAGGTCATATCTTAGAGATTCCGGTGAAAGCTTTTTATAGGGAATGCTTACACTCTCACTCCACCCCATCCCCTGATATCCCCTACCCCCTACCCCACATCTACTTTCATCAGATACCAAAGCCCTGGTTTTGGTGAAAAGCGTTTAGGGTTCAGATGATGAAGATTGCTCTTTTTGGTAGTGGAACAAGTCGGCCAAGTTTTGCTTGTGTTTCCATTATGAGCAAATTTCTAATGGAAAATCTAGAAGAAAATATGTAATTCTACTTGGTATATGTCCATTTTGGAGAATTAAGAAATTTGTTCAAAAAGAAATTTTTCTGTTATTTGAGTGAAACTGATTAATCTTATGTTTCCATTATGAACAAATTTCTATGCAGGAAAATTTATAATTCTATTTGATATAAGTTTATTTTAAAGAATTACGAGTTTTGTTCAAAAAGAAATTTTTTTTTGTTATTTGAGTGAAACTGGTTAATCTTATGTTTTTCCTTATGAGCAAATTTCTATGGAGAAAATCTGTAATTCCACTTTATATATGTTCCTATTGAAGAATTAAGAGTTTCGTTCAAAAAGAAATTTTTCTGTTATTCAAGTGAAACTTTTAATCTTGTGTTGCCATTATGAACAATTTCTATGGAGGAAAATCTATAATTCTACTGGATATATGTTCATTTTGAAGAATTAACAGTTTTGTTCAAAAGGAAATTTTTCTGCACATAAGATTAATCAATCTTATGTTTTCATTATGAACAAATTTCTATGCAGGAAAATTTATAATTCTACTTGGTATATGTTCATTTTGAAGAATTAAGAGTTTTGTTCAAAAAGAAATTGTTTTGTTATTTGAGTGAAACTGATTAATCTTATGCTTTTATTATGAACAAATTTCTATGGAGCAAAATCTATAATTCTACTTGATATATGTTCATTTTGGAGAATTAAGAGTTTTGTTCAAAAGAAATTTTTCTGTTATTTGAGTGAAAATGATTAATCTTATGCTTTCATTATGAACAAATTTCTATGGAGAAAAATTTATAATTCTACTTGGTATATGTTCATTTTGAAGAATTAAGAGTTTTGTTCAAAAAGAAAATTTTCTGTTATTTGAGTGAAAATGATTAATCTTATGCTTTCATTATGAACAAATTTCTATGGAGAAAAATGTATAATTCTACTTGGTATATGTTCATTTTAAGGAATTAAGAGTTTTGTTCAAAAAGAAAATTTTCTTTTATTTGAGTGAAACTGATTATTATTATTTCATTAAGAAGGTTCTTCATTCAGTTCTGCAATTAACTTTATCTTTTTACTAGAAATTATAACCCGACGCTCTTTGACATTTAAACATAAAATATTTAATTTCGATAATTTTTAATTAAATAAAATAGTGATTGAAATTTCAAAAGGGGGGGCAAGCCACCTGCATTCCATTGCAGAACTCACATTGAGAGCTAGACTGAAGGCCGTGTTTGTAGATCATTTTACCGTACTAGACGTTGCACAGAGTGCACCACTAGGTGGTAGATCTACGCTGCACTCCAATTAGGAGATATTTATGAGGAAAATTGACATTTTAATGTGGTTAATAAAAATACTCCACCCTTATTTTTTATTTTATTATTTATTTATTTATTATTATTATTAATTATTACTGTTATTTTTTTCACTGAGCGAGACATGTTCAAGAGAGAAGCGGATTTTTTTGGTGATTTTCATACAAGATATATAAGTTACAGTTTCTCTCAAATATCTTTAATGGGGGCAACATTTCGGATATTTTTTTTTTATCTAATGGTTTTGAATTTCCAAAGGAATGCGAAAAATTTATCTAGGGCGAGTACTTATGATGATTTATATTAAAAAAATTATGATACTGTTAGTAAACAGTTTTACACTGTTATAATCTAATTTTCCATTTTACATCACTGGGTCTTATATTCCACTTACGAATACTACGATCAGTCCAAAACGGAATATGAAGGAAAGAAATTTTGTTCTGGATGGTTAGCCCGTACATGGGTGAAAACCCTGAAAATTCCCATCAGATAACATGATAGCTTATGCAATATGCTCACAACTGTTGACACAATCGCCATAGAATTTCTTTGCTTCTTAAAACAATAAATACAACCTGAGTTCCTTGAAGCTGAATACGAGCATTACTGTTGGGCCATTAATCGGCAATGTAACATAATTTAACATAGATTGATTTATCATAAGTTAATATAGTTTAAAGACGTAAACTAAGCTGATGATTCGTTAATTTAATAAATATGGAAAAAAATGCTTTTCCGTAAATAAATATACTTTTTTTCAGAAACTGAAAGGAATGTTCAACATTGGAAAGCATATTTTCCAAACATTTTATTAGTTTTCGAATATTTTTTTTTTTCAACATAATAATGTTGTTCTTTTCCTCTTCTTTTTCAGTAGACTTATTATCTTTTCTAACATCTCTCATTTACTAAAACCTTTATTATCTTTTTCTGTAGCCTTTTTCTCCCTGGAAGTGTTTTGGCATTTCATTCGTAGGAGAGAAGAATGTGTATTCTTTGCCAAGCACATAATAACAACCCATCACTCAAATTTCACAGCAGATAAGCAGCGTTGTGGGTAGTTATATTACATGCAATTAGTGTTTTGTACTAATGAGACCTGTCATTCAAATCTGATATCAGATATTCGGTGTCATGTATAGTGAGACTCATAAAATTACCGAATGTCTGTGCGACCTTCACAGGTCGAAACAATACCGATTGAATATGGACTACACCATGAGTTGTTCCAACGTGATTGGTGATCGAACACGGGCTGAGAAAGTATCTACTTCAATGAGAAGTGAGGGAAACCGACCCCCTCCCCTCTTGACGGATTTTCTTAAGGGAAGTTTTTGGAGAAGGAAAGAGAGTTCTGCAACGAGTAGACTAGAAGTGTTTTTTTTTTTTTTTTTTGAAGTGACTGAAAAAGCTGGAGTTTCCACCGGTTTTTCCGGTAAAGAAAATTCCCTTGTGGTTTCGTTTATCATGCATTGTGATAATAAGGTGTGCCGCAGACCAGGCACTTAGATTCGTCGTAAACTCTAGAACTCTTAAAATCTCCGACCAAAGAAGTGAACTGTACTTGTGATTTAATTGTGCACTTGTGATCAAATTTTATTTCTAATTTTTTTTTCATTAATTTGTATAATAACCCAGAGTTCATTATTTGTATATATACATACTTATATGGTGCTTGTAATTAAAAAATAAAGTGTTCCCATGAGCCTGAAAGTAGCACTTTTCTTGAAGCCATTAAAGGTCTAATATAGGTCAAGACGTTAAGTTTCTGTTAAATATATAGGAAAAGTATCTTCTTTTCAGTACATTTATTATCTTCTCTAACAACTCTCCTTCACTAAGATTTTATTATTTTTTCCAATAAATATCTTGGAAAAATTCTTAAGATAAAATAAATTTTTTTAAAAATCACATTCATTTTTATTACGTAACATTTTACTCATAGCTCCTCCATTTTGCTATTCTTGATTGAAAAAGATTAATAAACGCACATCGAAAATAAACTTTCAGCAATTAAAAAAAGATTTATTTATTTTTTAAAAAGCCTTGAAATGTTTTAAATGAACTATCATTATTAGGAGTAGTTAAAAAAAAAAAAAAGAGGCTTCCGCCTAATTCGGGTTCAATGGCAAGTGAATGAACATAAAAAAAGATTGGGAGTGAAGGCATTTTTATTGCGGGCAATTCCCTGGATAATATGATTGCCTGAAATTGTTTAGCACGATTTTGTTTTTCCATGAGCAGTTTTTACGGCTTCGTACGCACCTCCTCACTTTCCACATCATAAACGCCGTGTTTATCGCCCTCGCGCGCATACTTTCCGCTCGCACTTCACGCCGACAGATGGCGCCCGCGTGCCGTTTTTGGGGAAAAGAATATCGGACGATTTTATTTCAAAGAAAAACAAAATATGCGTTTAAACAAAAAGAAAAGATGCGCGCAGATAGACAAAACAGCTTTAAAAAAGTCCGATTTAAGATTAAAAACTTTACAGACTTCGATCAAAATGGAAACTGTTTCAATCTTAACTTAATATATTGTTCGATTATTAGAAAAAAATATAGTTGTATGTCTTCTGTTATATATAATATTAAAAATGTATAGATATGATCTATTATTGTGTAAGTATTTAGTAAGTAACATATATCTGTTTATTTATTTTGAAAAAAATAATAATGAACAATGAAAATACAAATTAAGAATAACTTAAGAACGAAGTCTAACGAAATCTGTGGCTTTCGATGCCACAGACTTCGAGTTCGAGTCCAGGTGGTGCCATGGATGTTTGTAGGGGATCGGAATCCACCTTAAACCGTAGGCCCCGGTCTAACATGACTGTAGAGCGTCGGGCGTAAGGTTGTGACAATCCTACACCGTAAGTAAAAATATCTTCTGTCTCGAAATCTGCCAGTAGGCAGGCGACTTTGGCTCACCACGGGGCTGTTGCGCCAATGATGATGAATATCATTATAAAGTTTAATTAAACAAAAATAGCCAAAACAGATAATTTTCATTCTATCCCTAGGAAAAAAAAAAATGTTTCTGAAGTAAGAAAACAAAATAAAAATAAAATAAACTATGATCAAACAAAAGAAATAATAGAAAAGGAATCAGATAACAAAAGAAATAAACCAAACAATAAATAATAAACATGAGTGTATAAGATTTCCTTACGGAATCAATTCTGAAGATTCAACCATTTGCGCCATTTTTTTTTATTCATCTACACTCAAGAGCCAAAACATTATGACCACCCCCTACATTTTGCAATGAACTCGCCTGGATGACGTGGAAGGCACGTGATCAGGTGGAAGTGGTATTTAACTGCTGCTGGAGAGTCTGAAGAATCCTTCTTTCACTTACTTCTGTGTGTGATGGGAAAGGCTGCGGATCTAAGCGACTTTGATAGAGGGCAGATTGTAATGTCTCGAAGGCTCGGAACAAGTATTTCGAAACTGCACGACTCGTGGGTTGTTCGCGATCTACAGTTGTTAGTACTTATGCAAAGTGGATGAATGACGGTGAAACCAGCAGTAGACGACATGGTGTTGGACGTCCACACGCTTTCAAAGAAAAAGGTCGTCGGAGACTGTCTCGCATGGGGAAGCAAAACCGGAGCCAGACAGTGGCTCAGCTGACAGCCCAATACAATGTAGGGCCAAGTAGAATAGTATCGGAGCACACTGTTCAGCTGGCACTGTTGGATATGGGGTTACGCAGCAAACGTACCACTCGTGTGCCTTTGCTGACCAAGCGTCATCGCCAACTGCACCTGCGCTGGGCCCGGGAACATGGTCCATGAATCAGTGACTGGTCCATGAATCAGTGGGAGAGAGTTGCCTGGTCAGATGAATCACGGTTTGTCATTCATCACGCCGATGGCCGTGTCAAGATACGCCGTCTTCCAGGGGAACAGTTGCTCCCTTAATGTACAGTAGGTCATACACAGGCCGGTGGTGGTGGTATTATGCTTTGGGGGACGTTCTCTTGGGCGTCTTTGGGACCCGAGGTTGTGGTAGAGCAGACCATTGATGCTACAGTGTTTCTGAACATCATTGCGGATCAGTTGCACCCTTACATCGCCTCTGTTCTTCCAGCTGGAAATGGAATGTTCCAACAGGACAACGCCCCTTGTCCCAAGGCTAAAATTGTGTTGGACTGGTTCCAGGAACATGATGCTGAATTCCAGTTAATGTCCTGGCCGCCTAACTCACCGGATCCCAATCCGATAGAACACATTTGGGATGTCCTGGGATGGCAGCTCAGAATTCAAAGACCACCAATTCGCAATATCTCGATTTGCATGACCGTTGCTTAAACATCTGGTACAAGCTGTCTCCGGCCATCTACCAAGGATTTGTGGCATCCATGCCAAGACGGGTAAAGCTGTGTTGCGCGCCAAAGGTGGGCCAACTCGTTATTGACAGGTGGTCATAATGTTTTGGCTTTTGAGTGTATTTTCCCCATATTGGTCTAGAACAATGACTGTTAAATGTTAAAACACCTAGATTCCAATTAAAAACAGTGGAGGAAATTCAAAAACAGGACAAAAAGTTCATATCACATTTCTTAAATATAAAACCAAAAAATAATTATACGTTGCAGAAAAAACAGCATGGGGCCTGATGGTAGAGTGACCAGCGCTCTGGCCCTTGGTTTCACAGGGTTCGAGTTCAGGCGGTGCCATAGATGTTTTTAGTGGTTCGAAACCACTTTAACTGTTGGTCCCGGTCAAATATGACTGTAGGACTGACAACCTTGCCCAGTAAAAAGAAAACAACTCCTGTCTCGAAATCTGCAAGCAGGTAGAAAGCCCACCATGGAGCTGTTGCGGCATTGAATAAGAAGAAAAGAAATATAGTAAAATTGAACCTATGCAATACCATTTAAATAGTTAAAATAATTTTTTTTTTTCCTTTTAAAATAATGTCTTGAATATTTTAAAGCACCCTTAGTATTTAAATGTTTTTGCTGTATTTAAAAAAGATATAAGATCAAAATATTGTAATAAATAAATGTGTATTATTTCAAAGCTTTAATGCAGTACTGGGAAACATTACGTATAAATTGAAGTCATATCGAAATATAACTCGGTAGATGATGGGTGATGACTGATTCGAAGAAAGATATTAAGGATTCGGTTCTTTCTAATTAACATAATTTAATATTATATAAATATTATTAGTAATATATAAATTATTATTTCCTGCTAATATGATATAAAATAATAATTGACTAAGAACGTTATCACAAGTTAATTTACTGCTCACTTTATACAACAAAGTAGCAGTGTCAGTGACATTATTTTCAGATGCCACTTGAAATGTATACTCCGTAGAATATCATTTACTTGCCATATTTGAGGGACCAAAATTAACATGGGTAATAAACGCAATTAACTTTTTTTTTTAGCACTGAAATGACTTCTTTACATACGAAAAAGTTTGATAAAGAAGCGACAATAAAGTAAGTGATGTCAGATAGCGAGGTTAACTTTTGCATGTAAAATTTCCTATTATGTGATGGATTGCTCAAATTCTTCGATACTTACGTATTAACGCCACCTCAGCTACAAATTTGGCGGTTTTTAAATTGCGCCAATCTACACTTAAAATTTTTGTGAGAAATTATAAAATATATAAAACACTTTATTTAAAAATCAAAACACTTTCAAAATTCAAAACACTTTATTTAAAAACAGCGGTGGCGTTAATACGTAAGTACCAATTCTTCTTCATTATCATTGGCGCAACAACCCATTGGTGGGCCTACTGAGAGATTTCGAGATAGGAGATGTTTTCTTTTTTACGGAGTAGGGTTGTCAGCTCTATTGCAGGGTCACAGTCATATAAGATGATACAGTTTAAAGTAGATTCCGAACAATTACAAGCACCCATCGAACCCCAGGGACTCGAACCCTGTGGCACTGAGCGCCGAGCGCTGGTCACTCAGCCACCAAGCTGTCACTTAAGTTATTATAAGGTATTTTATAGTAAAGTATTTTTTAATATAAAATAACCTGTCAATAGTAGCCATACAGAATAGTAATATTTAATATGGAGCCTAGCATCATATTCCACAATCATCTCTTTCAGTAAAATTCGGGAATATCATAAAACTATATACAGGAATTATTAAGTACTAAATTAATATCCTTTTTGTACATTTATAGAGTGATCGTAAACATTTGACAAAATTAAAGGGGTAATGGTAGTCATCAAGAAGAACAATATTTATTATGGAATCTATCACCACATTTCACTCTGAGTGTCAGAAAAATGTAAACTAAATGCCCAAGTTTAATTTTAAAAAAATGCACCAGAAAAAAAAAGTCACAATTAACGAAATTATAAAATACACATTCCCATTTATTTAGATCGAAGAAGAAAAAGCAGATGTTCAAAGTTGCACCAATGAGGGACATCCTTGATAGCACAGTTCTTTTTTGATGAATAAAGAGAATCTATCGAAGACTCTGGTGTCTGTCCTGTCCCCTACAAGAATGATTATGGAGTCCACAGATGTCTCATACATCAATGATTCCATGCGCCCTGGTTATAATCTGAAGCATCTAGAATGTTTCGCTTTTTAAAAGACAGCGTTTGCTTTGACTGGCCTTTTATAGAACCATAAGCTGGTCAGCTACAACTGTCAGCTGGTTCTTTTCCCTGGAAATATTGCATACTGTAAATACTAGATGACAATGTTCTGAAGATGTGCTACTTATCTGGCTTGAGAGAAATGACATTTTATTGGATAAAATAGTAAACAAATACCTTATATATTATGACAAATATATAGAATTCTCAAAGTTTCTTTTGTAGAATAAATATTTATGATATTTTTGACATTACTAATTTAATCGTTAAATTATAGCTACTTGGCGTGATACTGGTCGAGGTTTACATAAAAATAAATACAACATTTTATTGGCATAAATTGTTTGATGCACGAAACCTTGATTCCTTGAACGAGAAAAGTTTTTAAAGGCATAAGGTCTTAACACAAGCTTTGCTACTGTAGGGTTTGTCCAAGTGGGTGTTTTTCCATAATGGACTAGTTAAGTAGTTTTATGTTGTCATCTCCAAATTATAGCTGTCTGGCGTAATGCTGGTCGATGTTTACATACAAATAAATATATAATTTTGTTTGCATAAATTGTTTGATGCACGAAGTGAATGGGAAAAATTACCCAAGTGATGAGTTCGTAATATATATTTTTACCACGGTATGGTTTGTCCAAGGGGTGTTTTCCATAATGGAGAAGTGGGATAGCCTTATGTTATCATCTCCAAGTTATAGCTGTCTGGCGTGATGCTGGTCGATGTTTACATACAAATAAATACAACATTTTATTGGCATAAATTGTTTGATGCACGAAGTGAATGGGAAAAATTACCCAAGCGAAAAGATCCTAATATATGAATATATATTTTACCACGGTATGGCTTGTCGAAGTAGGTGTTTTCCATATTGGAGTAGTTTTATATTATTACATATGTGGAGCAGTTTTTTAAATAAAATAACAGCAAACTTCATCCTCCTTTAACAACTATAAATATTATATGTAATAATAATTAGATATAAACCGGCACTTTTTCTTTAAGGCAAACTTTACTGGTTAACTTCTGCATCTGTGATCTTTATCAAATTCATTAATCCTTGCTTAGAGCGGAAAAGACTCCAAGGAGGGCGAAAGTTTGGCATTCAGGAAGCTCGTAATCAAATCTGCAATTTTTTCTGCCGATGATATCGGAGCGAACAGATATCCATTACGGAGAGATAGCAAGAGCAAAAGGAAGACAGTCCGGGTGGTATAATCTGGGGCGCGAGAGACCAACATAAAAAAAAAAAAAAAGGCGACCCCACCCCGAACTATCTAAAATTAAGAGTGGTCTTCTCATTTAACCACGTAGTGTCCATTCCTAATCACGGATGCATTAGCAGGGGACTCCCCCTCTTCGGCCTGTTTATGCGGAGGAGGCATTAAGTTAATCACTGGGTTTGCAAGTGAGAAAGCAATTTCATCACTTCCCAGTCAGCACTTAGGGTGACAATTCCTGTGTAGGCCCTCGCCTTTTATTCACTGGTGACGAAAGGGGGAGAAGAAGGAAGAAAAAATAAAAGAAGTCAACTTCTTTCAATTAAGGGAGACAGTTACTGAACGAACAGACATTTCGGTCACGGACACTCACAACATATTCGCTCCTCTTGTTTGAGCTCCACTTTTGAGTTGATTTTGGTGTCTTTAATTAAATTAAGTACGTTGCATGTATCTTTATTTTTTTATATATTGCAGTTGCAATAGTCATGTGGCATTAAAAATGATCGCATCCACTTTATTTATGATTAACAGTTATGGCCCATTTGATATTCTCAAGTTACTGATATCAGTTTTTCATTCGCAGCAAGAGTATTAAAAATGATGTATATTTCTAAGAAAAAAAAAAATACAAACGAAATATATTCAGATACTTTGTAGTACCTTATTATTTTTACATTTTCTTTAATTAGTTTCAAACAATTAATTAAAAATTCATTCATACATTCAAAATTCATCATATATTTATTCATTCATTCATTTCATTAATCTGTTCATTTCTTTAATTTCAATAAAAACATAAACATAAAACAGACGCTAACTAACATTCAGTTACTTTGTAGTACCTTATTATTTTTACTTTTAGTTTTAAAACAGATTAATTCAATAAAAACATAAATATAAAAACAGACACATAATATATTCATTTCCTTTTAGTACCTTTTTATTATTTTTACTTTTAGTTTTAAAACAGATTAATTCAATAAAAACATAAATATAAAAACAGACACATAATTAATATATTCATTTCCTTTGTAGTACCTTATTATTTTTACTTTTAGTTTTAAAACAGATTAATTCAATAAAAACATAAATATAAAAACAGACACATAATTAATATATTCATTTATATTATTTTTTTAGTTTTTAAAACAGATTAATTCAATAAAAACATAAATATAAAACAGACACATAATTAATATATTCATTTCCTTTGTAGTACCTTATTATTTTTACTTTTAGTTTTAAAACAGATTAATTCAATAAAAACATAAATATAAAAAACAGACACATAATTAATATATTCATTTCCTTTGTAGTACCTTATTATTTTTACTTTTAGTTTTAAAACAGATTAATTCAATAAAAACATAAATATAAAAACAGACACATAATTAATATATTCATTTCTTTGTAGTACCTTATTATTTTGTTTTTCTTTTAATTAGTTTCAAAACAGTTTAATTCAATAAAAACATAAAAACAGACGCAAACTAACGTTTAGTTATTTTGTAGTACCTTATTATTTTGCCTTTCCTGTAATTAGTTTCAAAACAGTTTAATTCAATAAAAACATAAACATAACAACAGAATCAAAATTAATACATTCAGTTACTTCACCTTATAATTTTGTTTTTCCTTTAATTAATTTCAAAACAGTTTAATTCAATTAAAAACATAATCGTAAAAACAGAGAATCGCTAATTTCAAGAGGTCTCATTATCCATGACACTGAATATCTTTATATATTTTGTACTCATGAGAACTACCTGCCACTATCAGATTTGAATGACAGGTTGTTCTCATTAGTACAAAACACGCATGTAATATAACTATCCACAACACTGCTTATCTGTTGTCAAATTTGGGTGATAGGTTGTTATTATGCACTATTAAAAATATACATTCCTCTCCCCTGGGAACGAACTGCTATAACTCTTCCCGTGGCAAAAATGCTACAATAACCATACCATCTTTTTACATTACGTATCTGAATTTCAGGTTCTGAAAATTGCCTTTTTGTAAAAATGGTTTTACTGGATAAACATTAAAAAAAAAAAAAACCTTAAAAATTCAGAGATATTTCTTTTTATGTGCCAGTTATTGCAGAGATGTTTAATTTACTGCAAGGCATGATTTCAAGCAAAAGCATATTAATATATTATTTTAAAACACAATGGAGTTGCTCAAACAGTATGCTAGACTTGAGAAAATTTGGTAAAATTAAGCTAAATACATATCTGTAGGGTATATACAGATATGTATTTCTTCTAATTATTCTCCGAAATTTCTAAAGCGGCCTGATGGCCAATTGTCTAGGCTCTGACCGTTGGTGACACAGGTTCCAGCTTCCCGAATCCTGACGGTGAGTAGCATGGATGTTTGTTAATAGTTCGGAATCCATGTTAAATTGTAGGTCTCGGTCTAATTAGTCTAACACAAAATGATCGTAGAGAGACAAACAAACAACAAATCTCAAGTTTATTATTTCATATAAGTAGGATTATTGTAAGTTGGAATTTGTAGTATTTTTATTTACACTTAAAATCTTTGTTGATTTCAAACCATGACCTCCACAATTTGTGATACACATGTAAAAATGACGAATACTGGAAAAAAGTATATCACTATGTATTATATAAATATATATATATATATATATATTACAACTATAGAAATATATAACAATCTGTGCTTTTAAAAGATTTACTATAATTCGATGTCTACTATTAGAAAAATTAAAAATGTAAAATTTAATACATTTTAATAAAAAAAAATCTTCCTGTAATATAAAATCTAAAATAATAAAATTTTAAGATACAAATCAACACGTAATAAAAAATTAGTCGAAATTTATAAATTTTTCTAGACAAACTTGATTAGGAAGCTATACTTCTTCTTAAATATAAAGGACAGACAATTTCTGTTATAAACTCATTCCAGTGTCTACGTCTGAAAGTTATTAGAAAGTTTAAGAGAACTAAGAACAATAATCCCTCCATCACATATCAACATAACGAGGGAAACCGAACTTGTAATCAGACATAAAACACGAATTTTGAAAATGCATTTCTTCCCTCTGAAATTCAATAACCCGAAATTCCTAACCCTCATCAAGTATCCGAAGTTAGCGCCTCTGTAGGCCTAACAATTGCGCAACGCCCTGGAATGGCAGTGGTCAAACCATAAAGGGGAAAAAAAGTTATAAAAATTCCTCTTAGTCTTACCATCATCAAACACACAAACACCACAGAACACAGGGCGTTTTGAAGAAAAAAAATATATCTTTAAAAAAAAATAAGATAACAAACTAAAACTCTCCTATAAAAGCCACGATAAACAGAAGAAAGTCATCTTTTCACTTGAACCCCTCCACATCGCCTTGCCGCCCCACCCCCTTAAAACTCCAAAAAGGGATTGAAGAAGGGGGGTATTGGAGGTGGCGGATAGTTCTGTACTTTTAGTTCGAAGGATTACGATGAAAAGAAACTCTGGGGTTTGAAGATCCCGCAATTAGTATTCTCCGTGAGCCTCCGCAGTAAACAGTTAGCGCGCATCCTGGACTCTGTTGACATTAAATTGTTTAGACCTGGGAGATTTGAAGAAGTGTCAACTTTAATACATGCTTA